>JAJPUD010019796.1:0-25887 GCA_023553655.1 Myrmecobius fasciatus
TGTGTGTTTAAAATAAACATCTTAAAATGATAGATGAATGTAAGAACACCATTCTACAAAGTTTCAGCCTTTTAGATGATTTTCAAGGGGCTCAACAGAAGCAAGATCAACTGTATCATACAAACTGAACAGTCAGCATTCTCTTGTTTTGCTGATTTCGATTTCTGTCCAGGTCATTGCACTAAAATTCAATGAACACTCAGGTAAAATTTATTATTTCACATCGTGATGCTATATTCCAAAGCCATTTTAGTAGTGAGCATTAAGTTTTGCAGGGGAGGGTCTGGAGGGCCAGGTATTTTATCTTCAGGTCATACAGTCTTATACATCACTATTATAACTCCTGAAATTTCCATGTTTAGCAATTCCTTATTTTTGCTCCACTTATCCATCATGATCAGGGAATAGGATGTTTTGGCTGATTAAATATTCTCATTAACTAAGTTCAACATCACTCACAGGCATTTATTGAGCTCTTACTGTATGCAGGGTATTTTAAAATGTTTTTCATTTTGTATAACCCTTGACACTGTCAATAAGTATGTATTTTTGTTCAGTTGTTTTCAGTTGTGTCCCACTCTCCATGACCCTATTTGAGATTTTCTTGGCAAAGATATTGAAATGGTTTGCCATTTCGTTTTCCAACCTATTTTATAGATGGCACAAATAAGGCAAATTTGAACTCCTAAAGATGAGTCTTCCTGATTCCAAGCCTAGTGCTCTATGCACTGTGCCACTTAGCTGCCCAAGCATTTACCAGTCATCTGTTATTCACTGGAAAAGGCAAAGGCAAATCACTGCAGGTTTTCTTTGCCAAAAAGCCCCCCAAACCCAAAACCCATGGACCATTTGGCATGCTATGGTCCACAGGATCATGAATAGTTGGACATAACTGAACAGCAGTGACAACAGTGATTTTCAGATTGCCTTCTCATTGACGTTCTCATTTGAGCCTCTAAGAAATTCTGACAGGTGCTAGCTGGGCAATATTATTTCTATTGAACAGGCAAACTGATACAAAGAGATGGCATCACCTAGCAGAACTTAGACTCCTATGCAGGAGTCTTATGCTGGATTGCCCACTATTGCTGCTTCCCTTTGTGAGCTTCTGCAAGTCACTTCAGTTTTCAGACCCTATTTCCCCAAAGTCTATCAGTGTGGGGTTCTTTGCACTCATGGTACCACACTCTCACTACCAATTTTCTGAGAAATGCCGCATAGCAAATTGTATAGTAAGCACAGAACCATCACAGACATAATTGAATCTTTCGGGGCATCAGAATCTATATATAGGGTCATCATTGTGAACATCAATTATCATTAGATGATAGTATGGAGAAGCAAAGCAAAATTGGTTATTTGAGCATTCTGGCTTTGGGATTAGAGATTTTCCCATCATGCTCCAAGGCTCTTAATGCTTACTGAATTGCAAAGAAAGGGACTCTGCCCAAGAAAGTGAGATTTGAGGCTCCTCAGTGAAAGTAAACACTAAGCCTGCCTTCTTTTTTTGTCTTTTTTGCCTCCTTCCCTTTCACTTTTCCCTCTTGACTGAATACCAGATGTTCCCAAAGTCTTAAATTTAAACCTGAATAGCTTAAAACGAGGCTGGCTTTGTTGGGAAACAGTGCTTTAATTACTCTCCTTTTGCCCCAAAGATGGATCCTCCTAAGGTAATTAGCCCTAGATCAGTCCATTTCCTCCCCACAAAGCTGTGATTACCAGAGCTGGTGGTATCTAATGTGAAAGGAAGGAAATAAGCATTTATTAAATACCTACTATGTGCTAAACATTTTATAGATATTAACTCATTTCAACAACCCTAGGAGGTAGCTGCTATAATTGTCCTTATTTTTCAGTTGAGGATGAGGCAAACAGAAATTAATTGACTTGCCCAGGATCTCACAACTAAGTATCAGATGCTGAATTTGAATTTGGGCCTTCCTAACTCCAGGTCCAGCACTCTATTTACTGTACCATCAGTTGCCTCAAAGATAAAGTTGGAAGCCTAGATTCCTGAGATCTCTGGCCAGCCCTGATAGCTACTCACTTAGCTCTAAAGGATTGGCCACCTGTATCAAGTCCTGGGCATTGTGTCTACTGCTTGTATCTAATGAGAGAGGACAGAGGTTCCCAAAATTAGGTCTGATAACTAGTGAATTGGGCAGAGGGTACCTGTGAGATCCCTTCAGTCTGTGTTAACAGAATCAGCATCTATAAAATCCTACGGGGAGTGAAGAGGAGATAAAGAGGCCTTGACTCCCCACCTCACAAGATTGCTGTGAGAAAATACTTTTTTAACTTTAAGACCCAATAGATGAAGGGATTATTATTTTCTCTTGAGGCTTGTAAACAAGCTAGACAGTCTGCTAAGCTTGTTGGAAAAAAAAAAAAAAGACTCACTGAGATGCAATTACAAGTAGCTTAAATCATGAACTAGAAGGAGTTTAATTCAAAACTCTTTCTGAATTTCCTACAATTGTGCTATAGGCATCTACAGCTTTGTTTCTTCTAGCTTAGGGACCGGTGTCATTTTGTAAATAAGTCTTTCTAACAATGTGGGTCTATAAGAGTTCCCAGGAACACTTACTTACAACAAAAGCTATCCCAAACTCCTGTCATTGTTCTGTCATGCTGATGTTTCTTGGCAATTGCTCCCGAGAGCAGTTAAGACCTAATTTAATTTGTAAATGCTTTGGTAAATAACCACTAAGTCTCTACTGTACTAAGTTCTGCCCTTCGGAAATGGGAGGGGGGGGGCTTAAGATTTCCCACTCCTTGATCCAGGTTTCCCTGGGGATTTTTCAATTCACTGCTATGTAAAAGTCAGCAGCTTTGACTCTGTGGGGGAAAATGCAAATCATTCTGAGAGGTGACAAACCTTGAATCTCCAAGCAAGGTGGAAGTACTGATGCTGAGGCTGAGTTATTAGCAGCTAGGGAAAAGTAAGCCACAGATCACGGAATGGGTGACTTTAATTGGGGTTACTCACTTTTAAGAGCTTGGTTGAAATCAGATAAGCTTTTTCAAGGTTTGTAAAAATCATTGTATGTGACCCTGTTCTGTATAAACTGAATTTACGCTCTTTGGTGCTATCTATATCTTTTTAACTTTTTTTTCCCTGAGGCAATTGGGGTTAAGTGACTTGCCCAGGGTCACACAGATCTGAACTCAGGTCCTCCTAACTTCAGGGCTGGTGCTCTAACCACTGCACCACTTACCTGCCCCAACTGTTTTTTTTTTTTTTTTAAAAGAAATATATAACCTGTCAATAAGGCTCATGGTTAAGATCTCTCCTCTTTTGTCCATTTCTTTAAATTTTATGCTCTCCCCTTTAGCTCCTTGATGTGTAGTGGCTTTAGAGTGCTTATATCTTACTTTATTTCCTTAGCTTTTTTGCTTATGAAAGTTAATACCATCTTTTCAATTATATCACACAATTCCATCAGCAAAAGAATGGAGCCACAATAATAAAAATTATTTTGTATTTTATAATAATCTTTTATTTTTCAAAACACATGCAAAAGATAGTTTCTAACATTTAGCCTTGCAAACCCTTAGTGTTCTCAATTTTTCTCCCTTCCTCCTCCCTTCCCTTTATCCCCTAGACAGCAAGTAATCCAATATAGGTTAAACATGTGCAATTCTTCTAAGCATATTTTCACAGTTATCATGCTACATTTAAAAAAATCAGTTCAAAAAGGGAAAAAATGAGAAAAAACAAAATGCAATTAAATATCAATATCATCTTCAGCATTAAACATCAATATCAAAGCTGAAAATACTTTGTTGTGATCCACATTCATTCAGTCCCCATAGTCCTCTCCATGGATGCAAATGTGGAGCTACAGTTTGGAAGGAGCTTGGATGGTACTGACTGCAACCTTATATGTTTTGGTCATGTCTCTTTAGAAACAGATTTCTAATACCCAAGAATGTGATAATAATTGGGAAGTAGTATGGTATAGAGAAAGATCATTGGACTTTTCATCTCCAGAAAGGCCTAAATTTCAACCTTGAATTCAACACAATGCTTGGGAATCGTAGGTTAAATGTGCATGTTGTCATTAGTCTTGTACCTGCCCTGAAGGTAAAAATGATACTGTCATTGCACAAATATGTGGTCAATCTTATAAGTATCTATCAGTCTACTTTATGAAGTATGAATACGTTTCATTGTTCTCATTAGGGAAGGTATATGCCTTACTTGGCCCAGACACTGCCCATCAAAAATGCTTTATCCTGCTTTAAGTATTGGATGCGTAAAGTGCTCTTGTGTACCTGAACTCAGCCTTCATGGGAAAGTGATCAGGGAATCCACAGGAGGCATAAGGTAGGCTAGAAATATCATGAACACCTACAGCATTATTTAATCAGATTTTTATTTATGCAAGGTATGCAAGATGAAATTATTGGAAGAATAAAAAGGGGCAGTTCCTTTCTTCCTGGAAGGGTTCTGGGGTATCATCTACCTAGGTCAGTGCCCTCATTTTAAGGAGGAAGAAATTGAGATTCAGAAAAATGAATTTTCCTGCATGCTCACATCTAGTATGGAACAGAACTGAATCTTTAACCCAGAACTCCTGTGTTTTATTCATTCAACCAGAATATTGAACTGAAGATTAGTATTTTGAAGAGTTTCATTAGAGAAATGTGTTTCTTTGCCCCTTTCTTGAGAAAAATAGTTTCATGACAATCAGCTGACATTTAAGAAAAAGGTCATTTTCTACATTTCCTCTTCATTAAGAATTGCTAGTATGACAGCACTTTCTAGTTCTAATAGTCTGTATTCAAGCAAAAGTATCTAATTATACAGGCAGCTCAAAATGAAGGGACACTAGCCAGTAAGTCAGAGAATCACTATCTTGAACAAGCTATTAACTTCTCCAACTAGCAGGTTGGATTAAATGACATCTAAATTCCTTCTAGTTCTAAATTCAATTAAGGATTTCCCTTGTCACTGATCTGGTCAGAAGACCTTGGTTGGAATCCAGACTTGTGTGATTTTGGATAAATAACTTTCCTTTTCAGGGACTTAACATTCCTCTCCTTTAAAAATAAGTTAAACTTGATAATCTCTGAGGTTCTTTATTGCCCTTAGTTTTATAATGATCCAAAATCAGTACTCTCACCACCACTGAGCCCCTCCACAGCTCTTTGCTTCCTCTACCTGACCTTCCTGCTCCTTCTCCCCTCTCCGAACTTAGTAACTCAGTTTGTCCTAAAGTTGGAAAGTTTCTTGGGAGTTACCTGAGGCCCAGAAAGAAGGAATGATTTGTACAGGATGGCATGATTAGATTGAGACTGGACTTAAATTCCAGTCTTCTCATTCCCTTGCCACTAAACCCTGTTATCTTTATTAGAGAGGGGTAGATTTATGATACATCATTATACATTCTGATCCAGTTTCCTTGTGATCAAAAGCAAATAGAGGGTCTGGAATAGAAATTCTACCTCCTTCCTAGAAGGGCCAAACCCATGACCTCATAAATACTGTGCCATAGTCAAATGACCCAATCTACCACAAGTGGTTTTCTATTAATATCGTTTCACAATCACATGGATGTTATTAACTGACTAATACCCTAACCTCACTCCTCAGTTCAGTAATTTAAAATAAAAATGTTTGTTGCATTTACAGAGCTCCATGCTAGAGACATATGGGGGGTGAGAGAGTATAAAGATGAGTGGACATCTTTGCTTCCCAAAGAATTTACCATTTAATAGAGTAGTAAAACACATACAAATAAGTAACGTGATATAGGGAAGTAAAAGGGGCCTAAGAGAGGTATGAAGTTCTAAAATAATACAGAGGAGAGAGGGCAAGATTGTGTCTATTAGGAGGGAGATGTTAAAGTTGCTGAACCTTAAAGGATGGAAAGAGTTTTAAAGTTCCCTTTCTAACTGTATAATGAAGTGGTTTGAGAAACTCAAAATATGTTCAGAAAAAATTTGGGAAGACTCTTATGAACTGATGATGCAAAGTGAAATGAGTAGAGCCAGGCAATCATTGTACACAGTAACAGCAACATTGTGGGATGATCAGCAGCTCAGTAATGATCCAAGATAATTCGGCAGGATTTATGAGGAAAAATGCTATCCATTCTAGATTTCTTTTTTAAGGACCAGGCCTTAAACCAAAACCATTCTGATTCTAGTTGGTCACTTGGGTCCTGATGGACTTGGATTAGATGTAAAATAGCAATTATTTCTGCTTTGGGCAGAAACCCCGAGGATCTTCTCACAGATCCATTTATTTGTTTAGAATTTATTTTTCTTTGGACTAGGCTAAAGAGATTCTTTGCTTCAATTGCTACCCAACCTTAATCACAGAATGAGTTCAGCCTCAGTCAAACTGTGGAAGACCTTAGGTTAAAAAGACCAAGGTTCTCCCATTGCATCCAGGGCCATCTCCAGTCATCCTGATCTATATCTGGCTGCAGGACCCATATGGCTTTAAAGGGGAAAGTGAGGCAGGTGATCTCGCCCAGTCCTCCCTCCCTGAAATCCAATTCACTTGAACTTCATGGCATCCCCTCCCTGATATCATGGTCCTTTTTGAGAAAGAAAGACAGACAACAACAATCTATGATTCTAAGTTTAATTTGAAAATATATTGAGTTGTTTTAGTCTTGTCTGACTCCGTGACTCCATTTAGAGAGGCAGGTACAGCTTTGTGTATAAGTTACGGATTGGAGCATTTGTCATGTGAAAACTGACCTCTCTAAGTGTAGGGAAGCTCAGCAACAAAAGACTGGTTGCTCGAGGTGATTCCCCCCCCCCCTTCCTTTTGTAATAGCTGCTGCTTACTGAGGCATGGAGGGGTTGCTGTCTACTTTTGGAGGAAATCTCAAAACTAATGAAGTTAGATTTTTTGGAGTGTGGAAATATGCTAACCACAAAGCAAATACTCTGTCCATACATTTGTAAATTGATGTCATTATAATCTGGAAAAGTTACGTGGTTGTATCTTTCTGCCAATTTCAATCTTGGCAAATGAAATCAACCTCACTTTGGAGCTACAAGAGAGCATTGTTTTTCTAGTAGGGGAAATAAAAATTACTGTTTCTGTGCTGTTGGGACTCACAAACGCTGCTATATTTTTATGTGCAGACGCATTGTGGGTGGAACACAGAGATTCCTGGTCTTGAAATTCTTTTTTTGAGCGCAAGGCCATTGAATACTGAAAAACAGCTCATTAAAAAGGCTGCCATCCAGTTCTTCTAATTAACTTGCTCTCTGCTACCCAGAGAGTTTGCTGAATTGTGCAGGAGTTTCTGCTTGGAAACAAAGAAAGAAGTTGATGCAGTGCTAATCATTGATAGTGGCAAAGTGTTTTAAGCAGGAATTTGGAGCAAACAGGCAGCAGGAACAAAAGCTTGTGTCCCCCTGGCCCCTGACAGGACTCTATGCAGGTACTATGATGGATGGGCACTTCCAATACAAGTGGTAGGGTCTAAGCAGCTGCAGGAGCCCAGAACTCATTGGAATTCAACAGAGAATCTAAAGGGCACCCATCCCATCATGCCACTTGAGTTGTCAATAAAGAGCCAGAGTTCTTTGTGCTCCAGTAATTACATGCTGCTGATCCAGAGAGAGACATAAGCAAATGCAATAGGATATACTTTTTTGCTCATGTTTCTGCAAGTGTGGAGAGGTATAAAAGCATCTAAGAACCTGGATAAGTCCAGAAAATTGGTAACTGAGGCACCAGTTAAATTGTAGAGGTTCCCTGCCCTCAACATTGGGGAAATCTAAAGAACTATGGATTCTGTAGAAGGTAAACAGTAAAAGCATTAGTTAATGAGGTATTTTATTCAGACAACATGGCTTTCCTTTCCTTGCATGTCTAGTCTCCCATTGAGTTGGATGTGGACAGCTGAAAGAAGCGTGGAGACTACAGTTTCTTAATCCTGCAGGGAATCTTGGGAAGGAAGCAAATTGGTACTTTCTCTCAGGTCACTGTTGCAAAGTGTGGTAACTGTGTCCTGCAGGTCTGTAAGAATGAGTGTGTGACTTAGGGACAGACATAAAGAGGGAACCCTAAGGCTATTGACTCTAAATGTGTAAAACCTGTTTTCTCTTTGGGTCTCAATGTCATAGCTACTTTGTATTTTTTTTTTTCCTACAAGTAAACTTTTTTTTTTAAATTTTCCATTATCTTTCATAAAATTATATGATCATAGATCTAGAGGTGAAAGATTTGGTGGAACATACCTGAAGACCTGGAGTCAATATTTACTCTGTTTCTTGTTACTTAAGTGATCTTGATTACTTCGTATCTATGAACCTCAGTTTCATCATCTGCAAAATGGAGGAATTGGACTTGGCAGCCTATAAACTACTTCCAGCTTCAGTTTTATTGATTCTGTGATGTGGTCTTGAAGACAGACTGATTTTACTAGGTTATTACTGTAGACTGGGTTTAGGCAATCTGGTTGAATAGATAAGATAACAAAATGGGAGACATGAAAGCTGATGTTAGTACTTGACTTTCTTGCTGCCACAATGGTTGACCTGTTATGTTGAGCCAAGTACTGATAAGAACTTTATAGATGCTTTTTTGTTGATATAAATGATTTGGAGATTCATTCTCATCTGTTAAGATAGGATTTTCACAGTATAGACAGTGAACCAGAATGTTGAGGGGAAAAGTACTTTGTACAGCATTGGGAATTCTACTAAGGAGGTATTGTACATAAAGTACTTTTTGTACTTTATTCTTTTTTTAACCAATGATAGCATTCTTAATGCTCTTGAGTGAAATAGTCACTCTTTTCATTTCAAAGGGTAGCCATCTTGGGCATGCAATTACAGTGGTTTTGATCTGAATGGACACCTACATTGACAGTGAAAATCATTGCAAGTACTTTGACCACAACTTTTTGCCTTATATTATGACTGGGTGAGCCTTTATGCTTTGAATTTGTGACCATGTGGGTATTCTGTTGTAATATAGAAATCTCTTGGTCTTATATAATGCTTAAACCCCAGAGGAAATGTTCCTTGGAACACACAAAGAGACACACAAGCCCAAATCCACTTATTTTTTCTGTGGTTGTTTCCATTACTCTATTCTAAGAAATGTTCCTAAAGTTCATTAAAAACAACAACTTATTGTATTTTCTTTCCTTGCAAAGCAGGGAAATACACATCTCAAATAGAATTGAGTTTAAAGTGAGTATTCATTGAGGAATAGGGCAATAAAAAAACCTGAATTGATGATATTTTTCCCTTAAGAAGCATGCTGCAAAATGAATTTGTTAATTTTTACCCTACATGCAGCTTGATTGGAAACTGAGAAACTTATCCACAGGTTAATCACTCAAGCAACAAACATTCATTAAGATCCAGTTATTTATCAGATTCTTTGCTAGATACTGGTATATGAAGGAAAATTAAAATGAAACCATTCCTTTCCTCAAAGAGCTAATATTTATTAGTCAGATAATTTCTTAATTGACCTTCCTGCCTCACTTTGTCTTTCCCCATTGCAATATGGCTCCCATACAACTACCAACATGATTTTCTTAAACCACAGTGATCCTGCCTCTGCCCCACCTTCATCTGTCTCTTTACTCAATAAATTGTAGTGATTTCTTTTTATTTCTAAAATCAAATATAAACTCCTTTGGCATTTAAAGCCCTTCATAGTGTGACTTTTTAACATTTTTATGGGTTTTTTTTTTTTGGTGTATTTACATTCACATTTCTCCTCTTCCACCAAAACTGGACTTCTTACTGTTCCTCATATGTGGCCCTCCATATTTTTTCTCTGTGCAATTTCATTGGCTGTCCCACAATGCCTACATTCTCACCTCCTCCTCTTAGATTAATTTTCCTCAAGGATCAGATGAAATGCCATCTTCTACATGAAACCTTTCCTAATTCCCTCAAACTCCTCTTCCACATAAGAGCAGCTAGTGCCTTCCTCCCATACTATCTTATTATATATTTTTAAACACACACACATATATACAATTTTAAGCCATTAGTTATTTCATTTCATTTTTTGACTTTCTATTCTTTAATACAGTGGCATGTGGTTGCTTAGTTGGGTTTTTTTTTTAAGTCATGTCTGTCTCCTCTTGACCCATTTGGAGTTTTGTTGTTTTGTTGTGTTGTGTTGTTTTGTTTTTGGCAATTGACATTTCCTTTTCTAGTTCATTTTGCAGATGAGGAAACAGGTTGACAGGTTTAAGTGGTTTGCCCAGGGTCACACAGCTAGGAAGTATCTGAGGCCAGATTTGAACTCAGGAAGATGAGCCTTTCTGACTCCAGGCCATCCAGTTATCCCAGTGGCATGCGGTGGATATTTAATAAATGCTAGTTAGTTGATCAGTTTTGTTGGAAAGCTCCATTATTTACCATAGTTGCTATGAAATGCTCCATCTAAACCAGTTATGAAAATCAACTCATTTTCTCTGTTTTGATCAGGAGTTCCGACTCTGAAGAAGCATTTGAGACTCCGGAATCAACAACTCCTGTCAAAGCCCCTCCAGCCCCACCACCTCCACCTCCAGAAATCATCACAGAACAAGAAATCAGACCACAGCCACCCCCAGAAGATCCAGGTAATGAAAGTGATATGTGGTTAGAATTGTTCAGGAGGAAGGACCTTTAGGGAATCAGCCATATGATTGTTAATTCCAAAAAAGAAAGGAAGCATTCCAGTATTAGGCTTGGGAACTTGGCTAGAATCGAACACCAAACCCCAGGAGCCCATTTATATCCTTAGGAGGGAACCAAATGTAATCTGAACTCTTTTTGCAATCTGGACCATGAAATCAGCCTTTTTTGTTTGTGTAAGGATACATGTGAGGAGAGTTTGAGCTCATGTATTTTTAATACAATTAAGTCACAGCAAGTTAAAACATCAAATTATTTGATTCAAAACATTGATTCTACCCATTTGTAAAGGTCTTTAAAAATTCTAGTGAAATCCCCCATATAGTATGTAGGAGACAAAAGGATTTGGAGATTAAAAATAAGAAAAGGTAATATAGGGCTGAAAAGGGGTCAGAAAGAATATTCATGAAAGTTATATCCTAATGTAGTTTTAAAAATCTTTGTTCACTGATTAACCCCTTATTTTCTGTTATGTTTCTGAAATCCTCTCATTCTTTCTCATTCACTCTCTTCTAATGATGTGTTAAAATGGGGCCACAAATGTGCTAATTTCAGATGTTGATGTCATTGGCCCTAAACATCCATCCCATAACCTACTGCTGGTCATCTGAAATCCATATCCTTATATCTGAATTTCTTTTTGCAAGCAAGAATTTTGATTTATAGCTGGCATACTCAGAAGACTATTTATTTGGGAAAATTGAAAGAGGAAGGAAATGCCCAAAGACATCATACTGATTTAGAAAAATGTTGAATCCCAGAATAAAACTGTATTTTCCCTGGGTATTGGTTTTACAAAAGGGATGTAGTGCCATTTTGGATCTGTAGATCTGAGCAAGTCATTGTTTTAAAAGCAAACAATATCAGGCAATGCTTTGTTCTTGAGCAAATACAGTTCCCTGGGCTGATGGGTAAAGAAGGAAAAATCAAGGAAAACCCACTGCTTTTGCTAGTGTCAAAAAAATGCCTCAAGGAGTGTTACAAGTTGACAAATGCAATTTTAATACTCTTGCCAGCAGGTTCTCTCTGGTGGTTTCAATCAATCAGCAGCAGTATCTAGATATGGTTAGCAAATTTAAGAGCTTGTTCTCAAAAAGAGGGTAATTTCTTTTTATTTATTTGATTGTGAAGTGGGAAGTAAATCTATAGGGATTCTTCTATTTCCCCATTGTTTTCTTTTTAGCAAATCTACTTTTGTTATTTTCTATCAATAATAAAGCTCATGGGGAAAAAGCTGAATGGAACTTAATTTATATGAATTTTTTTTAAAAATTCAATACTTAGCTTTTCATGGAAAATTACTATGTGCCAAGAATTTTGTAGTCCCTTGATCAAAGAGAGAATTAAAATAAAAATACTATTTTGTTGAATTTATAAGTTTTGCTCATGAAAATGCATAATATAATTCAGAAAAGGATGAGAAGGAAGACTGTAGTGTATTGAGCATCTCATTTCAGCTCAGCAGAAAAATCTGACTCTCATAGAAACATATACCTGTGTAGGAATGTAACATTTTTTGTCAAATTATCAAGGCAACATTTTGAAGAGGATTTAGGAAATTGCAGAGCTAAAGGCTTAGTAGAAATCATCTGCTATATCCCTTTAATTTGCAGATGAGGAAGCAGGCAATGATCACTTAAGATATTGGCAAATTCTAATCTAAACTCAGCTTGTCCCCCTCTATAGGCTTAGAGCTCTTTTCACTACTCTAGTCTCTCACTATTTGTCTTTTTCTTAAGGCAACTAGGTAGCACAGTCCACAGTGCATTAGACTTGGGATCAAAAAAGACTTGAGTTCATATCCTGCATGAAGATTTGTTGAAATGTGAAAATTGAGGCCCAAGGTTTGATTCAAGGAGTTAGTGACAGAGAAGGAGATAGAAGCCAGATATCTCGACTCCTAGATTACTTGCCTTTCTACTCTGAAGTATGTGCATTTTTTTGGGTATCCTGGCTGTTGAAGCCTGTGTTCCTTCTCTCAAAAAACATGCTTGTTTCTTATATTCATAACTGAAATAAGTGATAAAAATTAAGATATAATTTTTCATATCCAAATTTACAGACCCCTTGAAATCTTCCCATGAACTCCTTGGGGATTTATATGCGCTAGATTAAGAATCCTTGCTCTAGAGAAAGGACAAGTGCACATGCCAAGTTCAGTTAGGAATTGAATAAATAAATTATAATAAAACAAATATTTTACATCTGTATGATGCTATACAGTTTTATCAGTGCTTTTGCAGATATTACTTCATTTTAAAATGATAATATCCCAGGGCATCAATATTATTATGTCACTTTACAGATGAAGGAAAAGATGAAATGACTTGTATAAGGCCACACAATTATTAAATGATAGGCTTCTCATCTCAAAGTTGCTTGCTTCCCCCCCCCCCACTCCACTAAGCCAGACTAATTCCATCAAGAAATTTTGCCATGGCCAGAGTGAAGGTCAAGATATTCTGAAAGTCAGTGACCTTACTCTTGCCAATTTTGTGTTTAATGAAACAGAAGAGTTGCAAGGGGAGGGGGAAATGTTGTCACAGGTGAAAAGATAAGTGAGCCTAAGGCAGAAAGGATGATTTATTCAGATGGTCTCCTTCTGCCACATGATGTCATTCTTGGCACAGCAGACCCCAACTGTGAGCTAGATGAGATAAGCCTTCTTAATCTTGTTGCACTCAGATTATGTCTAATAACTGTCAGGCTATTAACCTCATCTGTGCCAGGACCCTGGTACAAGTGCCCTCTAAACAAGAAATGTGAGGGAGGACAAAATCTGTGACTAAGATTAGGGAATAAAGATAACAGAAAATTCCATTCCTAAATAGCCTTGACATTTAGCATAGACCTTCTTTTTGTTTCTTCCAAGAATGAATTAATATTCTTTTTGTAGTTAAGTTTGGAAGCCTTAGGGCTTGATCAGATTATAGGGTCCCAGAATGAAAGGTTTAGCAATGATATGGCAATCACAGAAAGCACAGTGTTTTTAAACCAGAAAACTATTTGTTCCTCTGGATTTAGAATGCCCAAGGAAAAAGGTTTCTACTTAACTCTCAATCCCCGCAACTCTACCCAGAACTGTGTTAAGAGGGGATATAGCTCAGATCTCCAGATTTCCCAGCTTTGTGTACAATTACATGACAAGATTTCAGGTGGTTAGCATTTTGGAAGTACAAGATCCTCTCCACGTGGCCCTTGGTTCGTTAATGAAGGTCCCAAGACAAGGGAATGTCATCTTAGGAGTGGTACCTTCTAAAAGGGAGGAACAGAGAGTGAAGGTGGTGGTGACTATTTTTTTTAAAGGAAATATTAGGTATGTAATGATTGTGCTTCAAATCCTGGTCTTTTACTTAGTTCCTGTGGGGTAAATCATGTCATCTTTCTGGGCCATCTGTGAAAATGAAATGGGACTAGGTGATCTTTCAGTTCTCAACCATATGATTCTGTGGTAACTTGCTGATTGTCATAGGCTCAAATTACAAGGTGCCGAAAGCGATATTAAGCAAAATACTGACAGGGTTAGAGAGCCTTATTGAATGAAAGATGGACAAAAAACATCCAGTGGAAATAAGCATCCCCACACAATCTATTTCCACTAGGCTGAAGTTTCATTCCTGATGAGCACAGCTAGCCCAAAGCCTTGGTTCACTGCTTCCTGAAATCCATGGTCGATACCACCAAAACCCAATATACCCAGAACTGGGCAGGTCACCACCCTCAGAACTGGAGCTTCAGAGCCTCTCCTGGAACACTCTTGCACAATGCACCTTAGTGAGGAGGACAATAAGGGCATCCTACCTCAGACTCTTTACTAACTACATGGCCCCGAGCAAATCCCTTGATCTCTTTCAGCATCAGTGACTTCATCTGTATATCTGTGTGTGTGTGTGTGTGTGTGTGTGTGTGTGTGGTGTGTATACAACTATACATGCATATAAATGTGCATATAACACTTTGCAAACTTTGAGCATTACATAGAGATTAGTAATTGTTATCTTTAGAAAAGATTGTGGATCATTAGTAAATCTGTCACACAGGCTCTAAGCTTGTCCATGGGCTGCTAATCTATATCCTTCCCCACCTTGCAGATCCTATAAACATAGGAGTTTATAAAGACAGGGTTTTGCCTGGTTCTGAAAGATAAAGGCAGATTTGGGGTAAGGGAAAGCCAAATAGAAACACTTTGTTAGTTTAATGAGTCTGCATGCTGATCAAAAACAGAAATGATGTACATTTTTATAACACGATTGTCCCCCACCCTTCTGCTCATCTGCTTGAGCCTGACGCCAGTACTTCAGAAGATATTTTCAATAACTGAGATGACACTTCCAGTGGATAGTTTTTATGAGTTACTGTGGCTCAAAATTCATCATGTGGTAGTTAAACTTCTGATGATGAACCTCTTGGAACAGGCTTCTTTTACAGCCCATAATAGATCTTATGGTTCTTATGATACTAAATAGTGTTGGGTTTTTAACACTAAGTATTCTATTAGCTATCCTTAATTACTATAGTGAAGTCATCTTCCTTGAGGTCTTCTCTGGGGAAGTTTTTACTCTTAATCTTGTTCATCTTGGTTAGTTAATTAGCAGAGAAGGCAATAAGCATCTATGTATGGCTGTAACAGATGAACTGTAAGGAAAACTGAATGATGCAGAGTAATGCTTTTGAACCATGATGCTGAAGAAAACTTTTGACAGTTCCTTGGACAGCAAGGAGACCAAATCAGTCAATAATTAAAGAAATTAACTCAATTCATTGGAAGGATCAATACTGAAGCTGAAGCTTAAATACTTTGGCCACATAATGAGAAGAAAAGATTCATTGGAAAAGACCTGATATGGGGAAAGATTCAAGGCAGAAGAAAGGGCAGAGGATGAGAAGCAATGAACGTGAAGTTGGATAGACTTTGAGAGATAGTGAAGGATAGAAGGGGCTGGTGCACTATGCACACGACTGAAAGATTTGACCGTGACAACAACATAGTGTAGCTTTGCCCATGTTACAAATCTTCCAGAGTCAGCATTTCAGTAGGAATAGGGAAAGGTCTGCAGAATAAAAACCCCATATTTTAAAATGAAATTTCTGGAATGGATTCCAAAGAGCTTAACTCCCTCCATCTGGAAGGAATGAGGTTTATTCCTTGACTTTATCTACAAGCCTTGGTCATTTCCTAAACATTGTAAAAACCTACTGTACAGCAGTGTGACATAGGTTAATCATTAAAAACATTGACATAAAAGTCTATTCTACCAAGCCCCCTTTTCCTCTATGGGGTTTTTGAAGTTTATGTTTTCTTGAAGCTTTGCCCTCAGCACCTTATGAAAAATGATGGCTCACCAAAACACCAACAACATTCCCAATGGCTTTCATGTTTCTTTTAGTGTCCCTGTAACCTAATTGATTTAGAAGAGTTGTTCAGTTGTTAGGCTGACCGCAGAGTACAAAGCCCGAGGTTCCTTTTCACTGATAACACCGGCATATTTCCATACACTTTTTCTTCCAAAAAACTAGGATGTTTAATGGGTTAGGAGATGACAAGGCACAGTACACAGCCTACCCTCCATCAGTGTTCCTGAAGATGAAAGAGGTTAGGTACCCCTGAGGTACTCTTGTTGAAATGGGAGGAGAGAGAGAGAGAGAGAAAAGAGGGAGGCTAATTGTGGAGAGTGAAGAATTCACATTTTATGAGCTTGTTAATATTTATGTGTGCACCACATGACATCCTTACTTTATTGTGATTTACTGTATTGAAACAAACTTTAAATAGCACCCACTAGAAAGCCCAGTTCTCCGCCCTTTACCCACTTGGGTAGGCCTTTTGATTATCAATGCTTTTTATCTACTACCATTAAATCTGAGGCTATTTCATTTCTGGAGGCAAGCCAGCAGCAGACACATCCATAACTATTCCAGTAGCTTGTTCTTCACAGAGGTTATTCTGACCCCAGAGGGAGAGCAATGGATGGAAGATGCAAAGAGGCAGATTTAAGTTTGATATGGAAAAAAGCATTTATCCCCTAACAAGTAGACCAAAGTAGAATTTGCTCTTTTAGGATAGAGTGCTTCTTCTTCACTGGACATCAAAGGGTAAATCACCACTTGCTGGGAATATTGTTTAATGGGGATATTGTTGAGGTTTGGATTCAAGTAGATGGGCACTGAGGTCCCTTCCATCTATCCAATTCTGCTTAGATTGTATTGCTAGTTGGAAAAGTAAATAGAGCTTTGGACTTAGAGTTGCAAAGACTCTCAACTCAAATTCTGCGGGTTAAACTCTGCTGTCTCAATTTCCTCATCTGCAAAGTGGGGCAATTATTAATTTTTCCTGGGATTGTGAAGACTAAATGACAATTCATATAAAGTGCTTGGCAAACCTTAAAATACTATATATAAATGTCATTGTTGCTAAAATTGTTAGAATTACTCTCCATAGAGCTCCTTTTTTCTGTCTTACCCTTTGGTGGATTCATTATCTCATCATGCTCATGAGTCCTCTCTTTATGTATGCAACCCATACATGAACATATCTCCTGTTTCATCTGTGACCTACTATGAATCCTTTATTAAGGGCCTACCTCTTCTGCTAGAAGCCTTCCTCTAAGCCTTTAACCATTTTGTAGATACAAAGCAGAACTCGAGTCCATCTGCTATCTCGACTTCCTTACATAATCAGTCTACCCTTCTCCAAATGTTCATTTCTCTGGAGCTCTCTAATTGCTACTTCTAGATAAGTCAGTATTGATCATGTGCTGCTATCGAGTTGGTATGTAACCCATTAAACTCAGAAGGAACCCTCAAATCACCCATTTCTCTTGTCTTCATCCTATCAAAACCTGTTCTTGAAAATTATCTGAACCTTATTTACTTAAGATGTAAGTGATGGTTAATAGCTCCAAATGTTGTGGGAGGAGAAAGACTTGCATTCATCTAGAATGAAAACTTCATGCTAAGGGGGAGCTTTGGGAGTAGAACTTCAGGTATTCCCAAATTGTGATGGAATACTATTCTTGGGAGGTGCTTGCCTGCTCCTTATTCCTGTGGCCTTGCACATGTTCCCCATCCCCACTCACTCCTTCAGCCCTTCTGCTTCGTGGGGCCTGGACTCCTCATTTCTATTGACTTGTGAGACCAGGTGTGTTTGAGGATATATACAAGTGTGTAAGATTTATGGCCCTATTCACCTCACTCTGCTATTAGTGAGCCAGTTGTTCCCTTCCTGGCTCTAACATTCTGTGGTCTTCCTGTCCTAGGGAAGGACTTATTGCTCAGCAGGCATTCAAAGAGGGAATGGAGAGAAAGGAGAGTAATGTTAAGCTGTCTTTGCCCAGCTGTCCCATGTAGCCAGGAGGCCAAATGACACGTGATACCTGTCACAGAGACGCTTTCATTGCCCCAAAGGCTAGAATATGATGATTATCAATAACCCAAAGCTATGCAAATGGGATTTCTGAAAGATGTTAGATATGAATGCAAAATCAGTACCCCCCATGGCAACCTTCATTTTATGTCAGAAATAGCTGGCAGTTATATAGTGCTTAGCGTTTCAAAGCTTGTATAACTTATGGCATTTTATTTGATCTTTATGGCAGACTTGTGAGGTAGGTAGGTATTATTATCATTATGTCCATTTAGCTGAGAAAGAAACTGAGTGTCAAGGAGGGAATTGATTTGCTGAGGATCACACCTCTAATAAGTAGCTTAGGTAGCATTTGAACAGTTATTCCTGATTCCAAGCAGAATTCTGTCTTATCACCAAGCTGTCCCAGTGATCACAATCATTTGCTGCCATTCCATAAACCCTTCTTTATGAGGACTAGCCTCTATCACCTAAGATAAAGATGTTGCTTACAGAAAGGTTCTTGACTGTCCTCAGCATATAATTTCTTATTGTGATTCTCTAAAGTGATAGAACAAGATACAGGCTACCAGCCCCCTCCCATCCCTATTCCTAGGATCCCATTTCTTAAATGCATAAAATTGATTAACTTAAGAGGAAACAATAAAAATAATTACACTTAGTCTTTATGTAGCACTTCCAAGTTTATGGACCACTTTTTCTATATCATTTCACAGGATCCTATGAAATAAATAGCAATTTTAATAAATAATAAATAACAAAAATAACAATTTTTGAGGCAACTAGGTAGTATAGTGACCAGAATGCTAGACTTGGAGTCACAGAGACCTGAATTCAAATTCAGCTTCAGATATTTACTAGCTGTATGATCCTGCACAAGTTATATAACCCTCTGTTTCTTCATCTGTAAAATTTGGAAAATATTAGCACCTATCTCCCTGGGTTATTGTGAAGATAAATGAGATAATATTTGTAAAAGCCTTGAGAACCTTAAAGCATTACATAAATGCTATTATTATTATTTCTAATAATAGTAATTATGAATAAAAAATCTACAGAATTGTTTGGGTTTTTTTAATTCTGAAATGATGCCCAAGGGTCTTTCTTGCCCCATGGTAAAAATATCAAGATTTTAAAAATCTTTTAAATATTTTTTAATCTTTAAAGATAGTTTAAGATGTTAAAAACTCCTTGGCATCAGTATCAATGGTAAAAACATGATTGGGACTGAATAAACTGGTGAGCTAGAGTATGACAAGAATAGATTCTGGATCATTCAAACAAAAAGTAACACTGAATAATGTTTTATTTATATCTAATTGATCTAAATAATTTTGAGGTTTTTCTTATATATATACATTTAAATAACTGCAGCAGGAGATTATTCATACAGTTAGGAAATGGGGCTTTCTCTTTTTGAATATTAGATCATTTTAGAAATAGAATATTATTAAATATCCTTATATAGCTTTAACTTATTCTGTGAGATATTAATTTTATTTATATATAAATATTTTATTATAAGCTTTATTAAATATTAACTAGTCCACTTAGCAAATGTTTGCATTCCATTGGACTCGTTTCAAAGCATAATGTGACATAACTTTGAGTTACATCTTAATTTTCATCAGGATTATTTCTCCATTTTCCTTTATTTTTCCCCATATAGAGAGCCATTGTTAAATTGTTCTCTCTTCTGGAAAAAGACCTTTTGAAGTATCTTTTTATCTCTTCTATTTATTAGTCTTAGTTTCATTATTGTATGTATTCTGTTCCATCAAGGTACCACAACATATGTAACCATTTCCTTATTGATGGACTTTAGATCATTAGTTTTATGTGTGTGTGTATGTATGTGTATGAATCCATCCTTTCAGTTGTTTCAGTCATGCTTTGACCCCATTTGAAGTTGTGAATAAATTTCTTGGCCCAATGTTCTATCTATTGCACCACTTAGCCACCCTATTTATTTATTTAGCAATTACAAATGCTGCTCTGAATATATTTGAACAGACATTCCTTTTTTTCTCTTTTTTCTAACATTTTAAAGGTATGTTCCCAATAACAGGATTATTGGAGGTGCCTACAGTGTCATAGAATTTGAGAGCTAGAGAGTTTAGCCCTCTCAACTTAAAAGATAGAGAAACTGTACTGTAGAGAAATTAAGTGGCTTACTCAGGGTCAGTAGCAGAACCAGCATCAGAATCTGGGTCTTCACTTCAGGACTATTATTCTTTGAAATGCATCATCCTTGAATGAGACTAAATTTTGGGTGAATGAAATATTGTTGCCAAGTAGAAATCAATTGTCAATAGAAGTGATTTATGTGATGTATATTTTTGGTGACTCTTGACCACAATCCTGTTTCTGCAAATGGTCTCATTG
Organism: Myrmecobius fasciatus; assembly: GCA_023553655.1. Lineage (NCBI taxonomy): Eukaryota > Metazoa > Chordata > Mammalia > Dasyuromorphia > Myrmecobiidae > Myrmecobius > Myrmecobius fasciatus. The sequence continues at coordinate 20,375 of JAJPUD010019796.1, forward strand.
TGGGAAAGGTGAACAGTTCAACTGGCAAGAAGAGCTTTAATTATCAACAATCAAAGGAGAGTGATATATATTGTCATTGGAGAAAAGAAAAAAAATCTATCAGATTACATGAGTTATACTATATTAGCATTGAGTTAAGTAGAATAGGAATTGGTGCTTAACTTTTTTTCCCCCAAGGTTCCTGCAAATTTTCCAATTGTTTGAAATTAACCACATTTTCCTTGAAGTCATAAGATTATTCAAGTCATTTCTACAATGCTTCCCACCTCCAGATAAAGAGGTGATTAGAGTGTACATTCATCTATATTTCTTTCTTTGCTTGTTTGTTTTTTAAAGACATGGCTAATGTGGGAATTTGTTTTGCTTAACTCTACATATTTGTAACAGCTTTTTGTTGTTGTTGGGTTTTTAGTTTTAGGTTTTGTTTTTCAATGGGAGGGGGGAAAGGAAGAAGAAAACAATTCAGCACTGAAAAATGATCAAATTTAAAACATTTTTTTTTCTCATAGCAGAAAATCCCTGACTAATCTTTGAGAATGTGAGCTACATATCCTGCCTCATTCATCAAGTTTAACTAATAACCCATACCTAGAGCAGAAGGTATTTATGACAAAAAACACAGCCCGGAATGTCAGCTTCTTGAAAGCAGAGATCAAAACTGCACCATTTGTTCATTCAGTTCCTCAGAAAATATTTGTTAAGTATCTATGAGGCACTTTGCTGATACAAAGAAATGAAATGATTATATGTGGGTGATTGTTGATAGTATAGATGATGAATTGGGGATCAAACTCTGACATTCTTCCCTAGAATTACATTTAAAATGCCACAATTTAAATTTTCATGGGTACAATTTCTAGTTAGAAGACTTGAGTTATAATCCTGTCTCAGATACTTTCACTAGTTATGTGACTCTGTGCAATTCACTTAACTGTCTCAACCTCAGTTTCCTCATCTGTAAAATGGGAATATTGGTAAATACCCATGTCGTTGGCTCCATTGTCATGAGAATCAAATAGATTAACATTCATAAAGTGCTTTACAACCCTTAAAGTCCTAGTTGCTAGTTATTCTTAAATGTTTCATCTAAACAAAATATAAATAGGTCGTTACTGTACCAAAATGAAGCATTTAGAGTGATATCCTCTAAGCATTGCTAGTCACACATTTCCAATGTGTTTTGTAATATATGATGATTTAATTAATGGATGTCAGGTCCAGACAAGAAAATCATGACAAGCTGCTGAGCAGCATTTTGTTCTTGAGGATAAAAATGAACAGATGGCTAAGTGTAATATCTGCTGAGCACTGTGTGATTCAGAGGTGTACTATTGCTTCACTTTCAGAGAGACCTTAGATGCTTCCTTCATCTCTCTTTACCTGTCTGGCTTTATGGACTAAAATCCTCAATTATATTTCATTTTCCTACTTTATTTACTAAAAAATTTATTAAGTACCTTGATAGACATTAGGAGAAAATTAAACTTATAAATATCTATTAAGCATTTACTATTGCTAGACACTGTGCTAAATGCTGGGAATATAAATAAGATAAGAAAGATGATCCCTGTCCTCGAAGAGTTTACAATATAATGGGGTAAGAAAATACAAAACAAAGCTGGAATAGGGAGAGGGAACAGGACACCAGGAAGTATCTGGCTTGGAGTATCTTGTTCTGTGGAGTTGAGATTAACCAAAGATGCAGAGACAAAATGAAGTTCAGTTTCTGCTCTCTAGAAAGGAAGGCTTTGGGTGGAGTTTAGTGCAAAGGGGAAAGAAATCTCAGGAAGCTGGTAAAGTATTGAGTGTATCCAGGGTTGAGTTAAATGGCATGATGAGGGGATTTCTGGTCAGCTAACCCTGGAAGGGACATATTGTTCCCGAGGCTTCCTGGAACTTAACAGTCTTAGAAAAAGCACCCAAACACAGATGAGGTGCAAAATGAGATACTACCCTCTGGATCTGGCCCCCAGATGCCATCCTTCCCCATCTACTCCCCAAATCCATTCAGATTTCAGCTGTCTGATTGGTGATTGGTCACATTCTAGCTGTCCCCAGACCATGGTTCACATCCTATCTAATCCCAAGCAACTTGTTCTGTTAATGTATGTGGTTTATCTTCCCTTCCTCCTAGGCCCAAACTTCCATACTGATGAAATCATTATGATGGTGGTCTCTGGACCAGTCTCCAGCCAGACATCTTTTCCTTGACCACGTCCCCCATGTGTTGTCTCTGCATTTGATAGTGCAAGCTCCCTAGGGCTAAAGGCTTTCTCCCTTTATATTTGTGTTCCCAGTGCTTGGCACATAGTAGGCCCTTGATAAGTGCTTATTCATTCATTCACCCTCAAGCTCTAGGGTGAGGGCTCTCTGTACAGGAAATAGCAATCTGAAACTTCAGGAGCAAAGAAGGCTCTCCAGGTTTCTGAAGCAATGTAAACAAAGGAAAAGGTGTTTGAGTTGCAGAGAATAGTCCATTCTCGTTGGAAAACAGTGTGCTTGGCAGGTAGGTTTCCTCTCTGTCCTATCATTGTCCTATGACCTGCTTTTTTTTAAACCTTTACTAATGTTCTTTTCACTAATATGCTCTCCCTCCTGCTGCTTGCCTGTCTAGACAACAAATGTTAGAGGCAAATTTTGTATGAAAGGAAAAGAAGGCAGGAAGTTAGGAAAGAAGGAAGAAAGGAAGGGAGAGAGGAAGGAAGGAAGGAATGGAGGGAGTAAGTGAGGGAGGAAGGAAGGGAGGGAGGGAGTGAGGAAGGAAGGAAGGGAGGGAGGGAGGGAGGGAGGAAGAAAGGAAGGAAGGGATGAGGGAGGGAGGGAGGAAGAAAGGAAGGAAGAAAGGAAGGAAGGAAGGAAGGGAGGGAGGGAGGGAGGGAGGAAGGAAGGAAGGAAGGAGGAAAGGAAAGGAAAAGAAAGGAAAGGAAAAAGGAATGGAAAAAGGAAAAAGGAATGGAAAAAGGAAAGGAAAAAGGAATGGAAAAAGGAAAGGAAAGAGGAAAGGAAAGAAAAAGGAAAGGAAAGGAAAGAAGGAAAACAGAAAAGAAAAAAGAAAGAAAAAAAAGGAAAAGGGAAATAAAAAGAGAAAGAACACAGATTGCAAATTGTAAACCAGTAAGTTGACCTCAGTTCCTATAGAACTATGTAATATATTATTAAAAGGGTAGTGAGTGAATATCTAGAAAAAAAGAAGCTTTGATCAGAGGTAACCAGCATGATTTCAACAAGAACAAACCTTACTAGCCTAATCTCCTTTTCTTTTCTTACAAAGTTACTAAAGTGGCAGGTCAGCAGAGTACTGTTGATAGAGTTTTACCTCAATTTTAGCATAGCATTTGATAAAGACTCTTTTGCTATTCTTATAGAAAAAATAAAGAGATATGGACTTTAGGTGGATTCATAAATGTCGAAACAATCAGACTCAATGAGTAATAATTGGTATGTGGTTCAGTGTCACTTAAAAGGGAGGTCAGTAATGGAGTGTCCCAGGACTGAGCTTGGCCCTGACATATTGATCATTTTTCAATGACTTGATCAAGGCATAGCGGGCATGTTTATCAGGTTTACTGATGAGGGATAGCTGGAAGGGATATCTTAACAAGTGAGATGTCAGCAATGACCTAAATTCTTTTTTTTTAAATTTTATTTGCATAACATATGTGTAGGTAATTCTTCAACATTAACCCTTACATAGCTTTCTGTTACAAATTTTTCCCCCCAACTTCCCACCCCTCCCCTAGATGGCAGGATATCCACTACATGTTAATTATGTTAAAATACTTGGCAAATCGAATATATGTATACATATTTCCAAACTTATCATTGTTGTGCAAGAAAAATCATATCTACAAGAAATAAATATCACATAAAGGAAACACAATGTAAGCAAACATCAATCGAGAGCATAAGAATGTTATGTTGTGGTCCACATTTCACATCCCTCTCTCTGGGTGTTTATGGCTTTCTTCAGTGAACAACTGGAAGTGGTTTGAAACATTTCATTGTTGAAGGGAGCCATGTCCATCAGAATTGATTGTCATATAGTATTGCTGTTGCCGTATATAATGATCTCCTGGTTCTGCTCATTTCACTCAGCATCAGTTCATGCAACTCTCTCCAGGCCTCTCTGAAATCGAATGACCCAAATTCTTGACAAATTAGAACATTGTGCTTAATAAAATAAGATGAAATTTAGTAGAGATAAATCAAAAAGTTTTATGCTTGACTTAAAAAAAACCACACCCAACTCAGGTTCACAAGTAAAACATGGGAAACATGGCTAGATAATGGTTTATTTGAAGATATTCTGAGGAATTATAGTGAATTGCAGGCTCAGTAGGAGCCAGTGGGTTCTAGAGTCAGCAAACACAATATTTGACTGCATTAAGAGAAGTATAGCATCCAATATGGGGAAGGTCATAGAACTACAGTCCTTTGCCTTGGTCTAATCTCCCCTGGAGATTATTACATAGATTCCTATGTATAAACTCTATCCAGTTTAGGGCACAATATTTTAGTAACAACATTGCAAAAGGCAGCTACGTGGCCTAGTGAATAAGGTACTTTCCTTTAATAAAATACTGTATAAAGTATTGTAAAATACTATAAAAGTGATGCATATATAAAAGACCTGATTTCAAATCCCGCTTCAGACATTTACTAACTCTATGTCCTTTGGTAATCACTTATTCATCACCTTCCTCAGTTTCTTCAACTGTAAATGCATATAATAATGGCACCTACCTCACAAGGTTGTTATAAGCATCAAATGAGATGACATTTGCAGAAGTGCCTGACACATAGTAGGGCCTTAATAAATGCTTTATCCCCTCTTAAAATGAAGACTATCCATAGGAAACCAACCAGGATGATAAAGATCCTTAAGAATTTACTACGACCTGTTGAAATCATGGATATTTAACTTGGAGTAGAGAAAATATATGGGGTACACTATGGTGATCTTCAAGAATTTCATAGATTGTCATGTAGAAAAGTGAACTAAAGCAAATTTTCAAAATACTTTATTAAATATGAGCCAGATTTTTGCAGCCATTTATTGTAGAAGTGATAAATACTCTACATGGAAGCATCTTAATGTTATCCTGTAGTAATTACAGGCTGTGGGAAATCATCGTCCCTTGAGAAGGTAAGACTTGGAGCAATGGATATGACTTTAATTGAAACAAATTCTAACTTGATGTAAGGATCAACTTAAAATAGATATTTAAGAGTTGGAATGGGCTACCTCTGGAGGAAATGAATCCCCCCCACATTGCAGGGTGAAACAAAGACTAGACGACTGTTTGTTGGGGATGTTGTGAGGACTCTTTTCCAGGAATAGGTTGCACTGGATGACTTCTGAAGGTTGCTTTCAAATCTGAGATTCTGTTTTTCTGTCAAATGTTATCTTAAAAGCCTTGTTCCAACCCTGCCTCCTCCGTTGTCCTCTTCTAGGCAGTTTGTACTTTTTCTCATTTATTTGGTTTTATTTCCTTCCATTAAAAATTGGTAAT
>JAJPUD010019797.1:0-15560 GCA_023553655.1 Myrmecobius fasciatus
AAGTGTTTGGAATGTTAAGTTGGAGCGTCTGGCTTCAAATCCTGATCCTGGCCCTCACTTTCTGTGTGATGTTATTTAACTGCATTTCAGTTTGCCAACTTCAGTTCTAAATTTGGACCAGCAGGTCCAAAACACCTCCTATGTGTGTGGTAAAGAAGGGGACTCTTGTTTAGGTATATGTTGGATCTTATGGCTTTCCAGAAAAAGTCAAAGTGAGAAGAGAGTAGTCTGAGCTTTGGGGAATCTTTCATGGAAAAGAACCCTTATCTCTGGCATTTGTTCTAGTTCATCTCTAGCACAGACATAGGACTCCTCATCCTGACCCTATTTTGTGTAAAATTTTCAATAGTATTTTATTTTTTTTTGTAACAGAAAGCTTTGTAAGGGTTAATGTTTAGGAATTACCCATACATATGTTTTGCAAATAAAAAGTATTAATAAAAAAATAGTATTTTATTTTTCCAAGTAAATGAAAAGATAGTTGTCATTCATTTTTGTAAGACTTTTGTGTTCCAAAATTTTCTCCCTCCTTCCCTCTCCTCTCCCCAAGAACAAGCAATCTCTTAAATATGTGCATTTCTTTTAGAATTATTTCCATATTTGTCATGTTGTGCAAGAAAAATCAGGCCAAAAGGGGGAAAAAACCCACAAGTAAAAAAAGAGAACAAGTAAACAAAAAAGGTGAAAATACTATGCTTCAATCCACATTCAGTCTCCCTAGTTTTCTGGATGCAAATGGCATTTTCCAGTCTAAATCTATTGGAATTGATGCTGGAGTCACATCTATAAAGGCCCTGAGCATAGAGGGGATGATAAAGGAGCAGATACATCCAATAAGCTCTTTGGTCTCACTGCTCCCCAAAACACTTAAGACCTGGAAAAAATATTTCCTTTCATCCATGGAGCCTGCCATGAGACAGCAATGCTGATCTTGTTCAAGATAGCTCCTCTCTATAGGGCAGCACATAGAAGGGGCTTTCAGGGGCTGCAGGAAGCTTGGCTGCCAGCTTTGACAAGAGGTCTCCATTTGCTTGACCAGCCTTGTGGAAGCAAGTTCAAGGATATGGCTACTTCCTTATTGCCAGGGAGACCGCCTCACAAGTCTTGGTTTGAGGGGTTGCAGAAGCCTCCATTTGGAAGGGAATGATCTCAGCTTCTCCATAGTTCTGCTGCTATGCTTTAACACATTATCCATAAAACCTGGGAAGTCAACTTTCTTAGCTGTCCATAGCAATGGACGTAGACAAGTTCAGAATCCCAACATCTCAGAGCTGGAAACCACCTGAGAGCCCATTGAAAGCAACAATTATAACAGGGGAACCCCCCCCCCAACATTCTTTTGCCTGAGGATCTTTCATGATGAACTCATTTGACATAATAATCATGAGAAATCACTATACTTGTACAAGATTAGCATTTCTAATTAGCCTGTAGCATATGCCTTACAAAGTGATATTAAATGTGATTATGAAGTCAAAAATCAAATGTGCATCATGCCCTTGGTAACCCTTAAAGCACCATATAAATGGCAGATATTACAAAATAGCCTGTTTTTCTTTGGAATAGCTATCACTGTTAGGAAGTCTTTTACAACTAAAAACCAGTAATCCAGATTTTTGCCTGGACCTGTAATATTTTTAACCTGTTGGTAATTCCCAACAAGGGACGGTATGAGAACTTCCTTTACACAGGGAGTCTTCACCTAAGGGCCTTAACATGTTTTTAAAAATATTTAGATAACTATATTTCAATGTAATTGATTTCCTTTGTAATTTTGTGTAAAAATATGATTCTAAGAATCATGTATATGGGGTATAGAGGGAGACTGAGAAGGGGTCTATAAACTTCCCTTGATTGTCAAAGGAGACTAATACAAAAAGGTTTAGAACCCCTGCTTTTCTAAGAGGCAGATGGATCATTCAATAATTTACAATCTCAAGAGAACTGCCTAGAGTCTCCAAGTTTTAACTTGGTTGGTCTTCTGCCTTGGACTTATCCCTGACCCCTCCTGAGTCCCTTTCTCACTTGTTTGGCCTACCAGAGCTTTTACTTTCTAGAGATAGCCCTTGAAGACCTAGACCTACCACCACCCTGCTATACTATGGAAAGCCTGGAGGGAGGACTGCTGCAGATTAGGCATTTTAGCATCTATTTGTGTAAGGCACCTTGTTACTAAATGATTTATGTCTTCCAGATCTTGATCTTTGATGCTATGTTAGGGCCATAGGGACACAATTGAATAAAGCAAAAACAGTTACTTGGTCTTGAGGAGCTCATATTCTTTAGTAGGGGAGAAGGAAGAATATGTACATACAGAAAATATATACAAGATAATTTAAAATAAAATTTTTTTCAATCAATAAGCATTTGTCTCTTCTTCCTATGTCTTCCCCCAACCCATAAAACCTTATAAAAATATGCACAGTCAACCCAACTTCCTCCAATGGTAAATCCAAAAAAAAAAAATGTAGGTCTTATTCTTCACCTTGAGTGGGTAGCATATTTCATCATCAAGTCTCTGGAGTCATGGCTACTCCATTGTTCAGAGTTTTTAAGTCTTTCAAAATTGTTCTTTAGAATGTTGATGTTACTATATAAATTCCTCTCCTGATTCTGCTCACTTCACTTTACATCAGTTCTTACAAGTCTTCCCATGCTTCTCTAAATTTTTTAAATTTTATTTTAATTATCTTTTTATTTTTTTAAATACTTGCAGATAGTTTTCAACATTTACCCTTGCAAAACCTTGTGTCCCATATTTTTCTCCCTCCCTTCCTCTTCCTCTAGAGAGCAAGTAATCCAATATAGGTTAAACATGTGCAATTCATTTTTTTAAACTTTTCATTACAAAGGGTTTTACTTTTTTTATTAAAGCTTTTTATTTGCAAAACATATGTATGGGCAGTTCTTCAACACTGACCCTTACAAAGCTTTCTGTTACAAATTTTTCCCCCCTCGTCTTCTCCTCTCCCCTAGATGGCAGGATATCCACTACATGTTAATTATATTAAAATACCTGACAAGTCGAATATATGTATACATATTTCCATAAAATCGTAACTACAAGAAAAAAAAATCTGAGAAAGGCAACACAATGCAAGCAAACATCAATAGAGAGCATGAGAATGTTATGTTGTGGTCCACATTTCACATCCCTCTCTCTGGGTGTATATGGCTTTCTTCAGTGAACAATTGGAGGTGGTTTGAAACATTTCATTGTTGAAGAGAGCCATGTCCATCAGAACTGATCACCATATAATATTGTTGTTGGTGTGTATAATGATCTGGTTCTGCTCACTTCACTCAGCATCAGTTCATGCAAGTCTCTTCAGGCCTCTCTGAAATCATCCTGCTGGTCGTTTCTTACAGAGCAATAATATTCCATAACATTCATATACCATCATTTATTCAGCCATTCTCCAATTGATGGGCATCCCTTCAGTTTCCAGTTTCTAGCCACTACAAAAAGGGCTGCCACAAACATTCTTGCACATGTGGGGCCCTTTCCTTCCTTTAAGATCTCTTTGGGATATAGGCCCAGTAGAAACACTGCTGGGTCAAAGGGTATGCATAGTTTGTTAACTTTCTGAGCATAGCTCCAGATTGCTCTCCAGAATGGTTGTATCCATTCAAACATGTGCAAGTCTTCTAAACATATTTCCACATTTATAATGCTGCACAAGAAAAATCCCATCAAATAAGAAAAAGTGTAGGAGGAAAAAGATAAACAAGCTAACAACTACAAAGAAGGTGAAAATACTATGCTGTAATCCAGTCAGCCCCATAGGCCTCTCTCTGGATGCAGATGTTTCTATCACAGATCTATTGGAATTGGTCTGAATCACTTTATTATTTAAAAGAGCCACATCCATCATAGTAGATCATTCTATAATCTCGTTGTTGCCGTGTATAATGATCTGCTGGTTCTGCTCGTTTCGCTCAGAATCAGTTCATGCAAGTCTCTCCAGGCCTCTCTGAAATCGTCCCGCTGGTCGTTTCTCACAGAACAATCATATTCCCTGACATCTGGATCTCTTTCCATTCGAGATACTTTGAGGAGAAATCAATAAGGAGAGTTGTGGATGGCTCAGTGTAACTCTTACCCACTAAGGTAATAGATCACACCCTTTGCTCTTTACTTAACTGGATCCTAGGTGGCAGAGCAGAGCAATACTGGAAGCTGCGAGCTTAAAATCTGACGTCAGCCTCTCCCAGTCTTTCTTCTTTTATAAAATGGTTATATTCATCACACGCACACGACGGGGTTATCGGGAGGATCAGGCGAGATAACGTATATACGGTATATAACGTGTATATATATGTATATAAAAACGCTCTGTAAATGCCGGCCATTATAGCAAGAGGAAGCCCCTATGTGCGCTTTTCCCCCTTAGAATGTCCGCTTCTTGAGAACAGGGATTCTCTTGCTTTTCTTTTTGTATCTTCAGCTTAGCCCAGTATTTCTACATAGAAAGCACTTCATATCATCCATCTATCCCCTCACCCATCTCCCCTTCCCTTTCTCCCTCCTTGCATTCACTTCATGCATTCATCCATCCTTCCATCCCTCCTTCTTAACCATTTACCCATCCGTCATTCACCTACCAACCCTCCCTCCATCCCCCCACCCATCCCTCCTATCCATTTCTCCCGCTCTCCATTCACCATCCCTCCTTCCACACAGTCACCATTCCCCCCTCCCTCTCTTCCCTCAACCCACTACCCTTCGGCCCCAACCAAGTCTTTTTCCCCCGGGCCAGGGAGGCGTCCGAAGAAACTAGGTAGAGAAAGGGGGAGGGACTGGAGGGAGCGTGAGCACCGTTTTCTCCCTTGGCCCCTTTTTCTTCCAGTCCTGGTGGGGCTAAAGAGCGTTGATTGGCTGCTCGGAGATTAGAGGCGGGCCTCCTGCGGTTCTCGCAGTCGCGGATTGGCTGAGACTGGCTGCGCACGCCCAAACTCGCATATATCCCGCCCCCTTCCCGCCCTCCCGCCGGCTTTGGAGCAGGGGGCGGGCGGCGAGTGTCGCGAGCCGAAGTGCGGCGCAGCGGTCGCCAGGGGCCGGAGCCAGTCTCGCTGTAAGTGGAGAAGGCAGCCCCCGGCGGGCGGCCCCTCTCTGTATCCCGGGTTAAAAAAAAAGAGAAAGAGGAAGAAAGGGAAGCGCCGCGTGACGTAATACCGCATGGAGAGCTTGGGGAGGGGGAGGGGTAACCAGAGAGGGAGAAGGAAGGCTGCTGGCAGGGCCCCGCCCCAGGTCTGGTCCTGCCCCCAGTCCTGGCCCCGCCTCCAGGGAATGGAACCATCCTTAGCCGAACCCCTCCCCATCGCCTTCTACGCTCCACCCCCAGGCTGGCCCCGCCTGGCTGCAGGACCTGGGAGCCTGGGAGGCGGGACTGGGCCCAGGGCGGAGCCATGCAGGGGTAAGGGCCTGGGCAAAAGGGGAAGGGTGGACCCCGGGAGGCTCCGCACCCCGGACTGGAAACGTAGGACCTTCCTCATTTGACAGGTGGGGAAACTGAGGCTCCGAGAGAAGGGGCTTGGCCAAGGTCATCCAGGGTCCCCAGCTCCGCCTGCCTCAGTTTTTGCCTCTGTCCCATGGACCATAATAGCCGCAAGCTCTGAGGATTGATGTAAGGATCCAAGGAATAGCAAACTTTACAGTCCTGTGTCCCTACGCTGCCAGCCTAACACCGGGAAACTTTTTTTTTTTTGCTTTGGCAATTGGGGTTAAGTGACTTGCCCAGGGTCACACAGCCAGGGAATGTTAAGGGTCTGAGACCAGATTTGAACTCGGGTCCTCCTGACGTCAGGGCTGGTGCTCTATCCCCAGCGCCCCCTCGCTGCCCACCCCCTGGAAACTTTTAAAACCGCTGATAGTTCAGTTTGATTGGTTGGCTTTGTTTTTTGTTTGCTGCCTATTTTACTTTATGCATTTACAGATAGAACTGTGAACATCACCAACTTCGCCCCCTAACATTTGACAGGTGGGGAAACCGAGGCCCACACTGGATCTTGCTTGGTGCCCCCCCCAGCAGGTAGCAGAAAGGGCGTTTGACCTGGGTCTTTTGCTGTTGAGTTGTGGGACCCTTTGTCTCCTAGTGCCTCAGAGGCATTGGCTGTGACTGGTCTGGAGGGGCACTAGAGAGGCACTAGGAAATGCTCTTGTTGGGGTCTTCCTGGAGCCCGTGCTTCCGGCACATTGGAAGACTGCTGTTCTTCCCACCCTGAACCCCATTTCTGGGCCTGAGAAACTGAGGCAGCTCAGTTTGGGGGCTCCTTTACTTAGACCCAGAATGGTCCGCTTTTTGTTACGGGTCCTATCCTGCCTCCCTGCAGCGAGTCCTGGGACTGCTTGGGTTTCCCAGTGGCTGCCCAGGGCTCAAGTTTCCCATGTCTGCACCGGTAACTAAATAGAAGAGCAGCTGGTGACAAGAGGGGCAGAGAAGATGAGGCTCCCTGCCAGGTGAAGACGACTCCAGGTGCTGGCAGCCAGGGTGCCATTGGGCACACGGTCCTCCCTGGACCCCTTTGGCCCAGTCTGATGAAGCCTGTAGCGCCCTTCTCATGGTCGGGTCTGCAAATGTGTGAAGAGGAGATTACAAGGGAAACCAATTGGATGGAAGTAGAGTTCTCAAAACAGAGTTTTCTTAAACCAGCTCCCTGGCTCCCAGATTAAGGGCCCCTGTCCTCGGGAGCAGAGCTGTGACCCTGGATTTTCTGCCCCTTCCCTACAGTTGCTCACTGTGAGAGGCCTGTGAGAACCCCAGTGGCCAGATGGGTGGCAAGCACCTTTTGGAGGCAGGGGTAGGCCAGGCAGGAACTGCCCTCTAGAAGCTTACAGTGGAATGAGAGGAAGGCAGCACATAGGACACCCAGGGAGCTCCAGAGGAGGGAGGTGAGTGTGGAGGAGAGGACGGGGCAAAGAGCCGAGAATCCTGAGCAGGGCATCGAAGGCCAAGGGCACAAATGGTGCCCTAAAGGAAGGTGATGTGGCCTGAAAATGGTGTGGGCCTACTGTGGGTAAGTGTGGGTGTGTGAGTAAGTGCATAAGTTTGTAGCCCTAAAGTGTCTTGGAATACTTAGCTGGGGAGTTCTTGCTCTGGCTCTCCGGAGCTGCTGCTCTGGCAGTGGGCCTAGAGTCAGGAAGTCCTGAGTTCAGATCCTGCCTAGTTACTTAACCCTCCGGCCTCAGGTTCCTTATTCAGTAAACTAGAATTTGCAGTGAGGAAACCAGTGAGGAACTGATTTGCGCCCAAGGACAGGTGGTGTCAGCTTGGGGTTTGAACTCAGAGCCTCTTATTCCATATTTCATCATTATACCAGGATTCAGACAGACAGACAGACAGATACTCACTTCTCTCTTGGATTGAGGAAGAGAACGTCACCAGATATTCTCTAGTGTTGGGCTGGGCTGGAGATTATAGGTCAGTAGTTTGAGGGATTGGTTTGTCTGGTGAAGGTAGTTGGACTTTTTTTTTATCAAGGCTGATGTATGTCAGAGCATGTTTGAAGGCAGCCAGGAAAAGAGCCTGTCCAAGGAGAGGTAGGAACTTAGGGAGGCAGAGGGCATCTGAGGAGCCAGGAGGGGACAAGGACACCCGAAGATGGGCGGGCCTGGGAAGCAAAAGGGCCCCTCATCCTCTAAGCAGAACAGAGAAGCCCGGGCAGAGAGGGATGCTGAACACCTGCATGGATGCTGTCTCAGGACCAAGGGAGCAGCGTGTCTGCTGTGGCGCAGTTAGGGAGGAAGACAAGGGTGGCCACGGGGCATAACTCAAGGCAGTAAGCATTTAGGAAGGGCCCCCTACGGACCTGGCAGCAGGACTGGCAGCCCTGCCCTCAGGGAGCTTACAGTGCACCCTGAAAGGGAGGGGGCCATATTGGGGAAGTCCAGAGTGAGTCCCATGGGGGACAGGGAGAGGAATCCAGCCTGGCTAGATGAAAGGGTTCCTCCCCATCATGGAGGGCCGGGAATGCTGCTCATTCTTTTATTCTTGACAGGGAGCCCCCAAGAGTTCTTGAGCTTTTGCCTCGCACTGGGTGGCCCCCATTGGACACTGTGGTCAAAGGTTTTGTTCTAGGAAAGTTTCCAGGGGGGAGGAGGGAGGACAGGGAGTTAGCCCGTTGGCTTGGAGCATTGGGCCTGAAGTCAGGAAGACTTTGGCTTCAGACATTTCCTGGCTGTGTGACCAAGTCACTTCACCGTTGTCTGCCTCAGCTACCTTGACTGTAAGATGGAAATAGAATAACAGGGGTATTGTGAAGATCAGATGGGGTGGCATTTGTGAAGCTCTTAGCACAGTACCTGGCATCTGCTGGGTTCTGTGGTTGGGCAGCCAGGTGGCACAGGGGGGTAGAGCACTGGGCCTGGAGTCAGGAGGACTCATCTCCCTGAGTACAAATCTGACCTCAGACACTTCCTAGCTGTGTGATCCTGGGGAAGCCACTTAATCCTATTGGCCTCAGTTTCCTCATCTGTAAAATGAGCTGGAGAAGGAAATGGCCAACCCCTCCAGTATCTCTGCCAGGAATACCCCAAATGGCGTCCCAAAGAGTCAGACAGGATTGAAATGACCAAATGGCAGCGAGATATACCTCTTTTATTGCCCCTTGCTTTATTATACTTCTCAAATATGGCTTTTTACAAAGCAAACTGAAGGGTTGAGCAGATCCAGTGGTGCCATTTTTCCAACAGCACGTGCTCACATTGTGTCTTTCTAATTTTGGTCATTCTTGCAATATTTCAGACTCTTGTGTCATCATCACCATCATCCTTATTGTATCTGTTATGGTGATGTGTGATCAATGATCTTCAGTGTTACTGTTGTAATTGTTTTGGGGAGCCATAAACCACAGCCATAGAAGACAGCAAACAATTATAAATGTGTGAGTTCTGACTGCTCCACCCACTGGCCATTCCCTGAAAAACTACAATGTTAAAATTAGGCCGATTAATAACTTTATAATGGCATCTAAGTGGTCAAGTGAAAGCAAGAGTCAATGGATGTGGCAAACTTCATTGTTGCCTTATTTTAAGTTGTCATAGTCACCCCAGCCTTCAGCAGCCAGCACTCTGATCAATCAGCATGGAGGCAGGACCCTCCACTGGCAAAATTAATATAACTCGATGAAGGCTTAGGTGATGGTTACAATTTTTTTTTTTAGCAAAAAAAGGATTAAAAAATTTCTAAATAGTGTTTTATTTTTCCAAATATATGTAAAGATAGTTTTCAACATTCATTTTTGTAAAACTTTGCTTTCTAAATTTTTCTCCCTTCTTCTCTTCCTTCTCCCCTCCCCAAGACAGCAAGCAATCTGATGTAGGTCAAATGTGTGCATCCAGAAAAGTATTTTTTAGTTAAGCTATATATATTGTGTTTTTAGACAAACTGCTGTAATATACTTAATACACTACCCTTTTGTGTAAACATAACTTTTATATGCCCTGGGAAACAAACAAACAGAAATCTTGTGACTTGCTTTATTGCCATATTCACTTTATTGCGGTGGTCTGGAACAGAACCCCACAGCATCTTCAGGGTCTTCCTTCCCCCCTTCTTAGCTCTGCTGCTCTCAAAGTGACTGGGCTGGGCTGTCCCTTGGGGTGGGACTGGATGCTGCTCAGAGGGGTTTCCTTTTTAGCCTCATTCTCCTAATCCCTTGGTTTGAGACTCTCCTAGGGTGGAGGACCCAGCCCTGGGCTGCTCTTGGGAAGCATTTACTTCTACAGCCTTGTACTTTTCCCTCCTCCTTCCCCTTTTTCTGTTGGGGATTTACATGACAACGTGTGGCCCATTCTCCTGAGGCTTCTGGAGATGTCTTGCCAGATTTAGAAGCCAGTGACAGTGTTAATGACTAGTAATGGCCTGAAACTTGCACTCAAATGTTTGCATTTTAAAAGGGTTTTTTAAAAGAAGATTGGATACTTTAATGTAAAGGAGTTAGGCTCGCTTGGGTAGAGAAGGGCTGCTCTGGTCCCAGAGAGAGTCAGAGTGAGAAGGTGGAGTGATTGAGCCTTGCCCCAAATGCAGGTCCTGCAGAGGGGCTGAGAAGCCCGTCTCATGCTGGTGACCTTCCTGCTCACACCCTGGAAGTCACCGAGGTGTGCCCTGCCTCAGCCAGCCTGGCTCCAGTCCTGGTATTAGCAGCCAGGTGATTCAGAGCCCGCACCCCAGGGTGCTCACAGCCCCTGCTCTCATCTTGCTGTCTCTGGTTTCACCGCTGGCTCTGCCTGCCTGGTGAGATCACCACTGGTTGCTCTTCTCAGCAGACAGGTATGACCTGACTTGCTCCTCGCCTCCCAGGCGAGGGCAGTGGGATGATGTGCATGGTCACTTGAGGCTCTGGACTCTCCAGGGCCCAGGTGAGTGGCTGCAGTGCCCTCCGGGGGGCCCTCGCTGGCCGCCTGCCTGGGTGTGTGCGTCCCTCCGTGGTGCAGGGCCAGCGTGGCTCTAGGGGCCGGGGAGCAATCGATCCCCACCGCCTTCTCTTCTTTCTTCAGCAGCAGGTCCTCGCGTCTCCCCCCTGAGTGACCGGTTGGCGGTGCTTCTCTGACAGCAAGCTGTGTGTCCGCATGCTGAAGAAAATGGGCGAAGCTGTTGCCAGAGTTGCCAGGAAGGTGAACGAGACGGTGGAAAATGATTCCGACACTTTGGGTGAGTGAGGCGTCCGCTGGAGCCTGTGCGCCCTTGGGTGTTCGGGGAACTACAAAGGCGCCTTTTAGCAGCTGCAAAGGGCTCGGGGAGGGCTCTGTCCCCTTGGGCTCTTTCACGTGGCTGTCTCCACTCCCTGGATTTCCTGTGTCGGCCCCTATTTTTAGCCTCAGGGGCAGCCTATGAGAGGGTCCGCCTGCCCAGTGGAGACAGAGAGGCCCCATAGTTGTAGTCTGGCTGGAGGAAGGTGCAGGGGTCCCAAGGCCCCCGGCCTCTGACCACGGCCGCAGACACTCTGGAAGGGCTCACAAGATGTGAAGGACTCCCGTGTGGTGACTCTGTGACAGCTCGGCGTCCTGCTCCGGGTGTCCTGTGCCTGAGAACTCAGCGTCTCCCAGGACCCTAGAGGCTTCCCTGGGGGATGCCCAGGGAGACCCCCCCAGATCACCCCAGAGCTGCTCGGCTTTGCTGTGAGGGTTTCATTTGGATCTCTCGCTCACCCTGTGTTCTGATAAGCGGAGCTCTCTGGGCACAGGATAAGCACTGTTAGAAAGTCCTCCTGAGGCGCTTGGGACTTCAGCTTCTGCCTGAGACTGGGAGAGGTCTCCCAAGTGCTCCATTGGCGGTGGTTCCACTTGGCTCTGGAAGAGAGCCAGTGACGTCCCAAGGGCCTCCCAGACTCTGTGCGGGGGGCGTGAGCAGGTTCTGGTCCGGTTAGATCAGTGCAGAGTGTGCCTGTGACTCCCGGATGGGTCTTCCTGGAGAGAGGGCTCTCGAGCAGTGCCACGGGATCCGTCCTGGCCCTCGGTGCCTTGTGGACTCGGATGGGGACACTGACGAGCTCCCTGCTTGGAGGGAGGCAGGGCCAGCACACCTGGGAAGCCAGAAGTGCCCCGTGCTGTGCCAGGCCTGCAGAGTAATCTCTGGGCAGGCAGGGAGGGGTCCGCGCTGGGAGGATGGGGAGGTGGCGTTTGGGCTGAATCAGGGGGAGGGGGAGGGGACTCCAGCAGGTACCACGGAGCTGTCCAGGGCAGTGGTGCTGGAGCCCCCAGCCGGACCCCGGCGGGCCTCAGAAGAGCTTAGATTCAGTCGGGGTGCCCAGTGATCCAGGATGTCAGCGGTAATGAGACAGCACAAGCAGGGACTCCCGGGGCTCAGCCAGGAAGGGAGCTGAGAAGGGGGCAGAAGGGGCTGCAGCATATCAAGGAAAGGGCAGAGGGAGATGAAGGACCATGATCAATGGGACCAGCCCCCAGGGCAGCCTCGGGGAGGCCGGGGGACAAATCTGGGCCGGGAAGCAGAGGAGCCGCTCTGGAGAGGCATCTGGCCTAGGGCGCAGGAGACATGAGGGGCCCTTAGGGCTGGCCTTCTCAGGGGGCCTTGGAGGGCAAGCCCTCCACTGTGAATGAAAGAATAATCAAAGGGGAAAGTATCGATTACTGCTTACTGTGTGCCATGCACTGGGCAAGGGCCTTCCCCCAAGGAAGCCAGGGCACAAAGGGAGCTCAAGGCTGGAGGCTCAGGTCTGGAGAGGCCGGACCGGGGGTGGGCCGAGCGTGAGCGGTGGCCGGACCAGCGGCCAGGGTGCTCGGGGCTGGAGCCTGGGGGATGGGATCGGGAAGGGGCGATGGGGAGCTGCATGACCGGGTCCCTCCCTCCCCAGAGGTAGCCGGGCTCGCTCTCCATTCTTCTGAGCTCCTGCTTGATCCTTGTGCTGATGAAGTTCTAAGTGGCTCTTCGCTGGAGCCACGGTGGCACTTCCCGGTCCTGCCTCGTCCCTTCCGGGTGCTCCTTGTGTCCCCTCACCCATCCATCCCCTCTTCTCATGGCGCAGTAATAGCCGAGACAACGGCGGTCTGGGGCCCACCCTCGGAGGAAGGAGCCGCCATTTTTGCGCCCCTGGGCCGCCTCCTTTGATCTCTGGGGCCGGCCCTGAGACGTGGGCTCCTGTGCCCCAGTCAGAGAGAGGCCTGGTTCCAGGCTACTTCAAGGCAGCCAGGCAGTGCAGTGGGTAGAGCTGGGGCCAGAATTCAGATCCAGCCTCCCATATTCTAGATGGGGGATGGGGGGCAGACCCTTTGACCTCTGCCCCCCCCCTCCCACCCCCATGGCTGTGAGGGTCAAGCGGCAGGGTTGGGAAAGTCCTTGGCAAACCTGACAGTGGCCAAGCCCCAGCCCCCCCTGGCCTCCTGTGTGGCCTCCCAAGGAACATTTCTTCTTGGGTCGTCTGCCAGTCTGAGCGGTGCCAGGGAACCAGTTATCAGCGATTCAGGCCTTTTTCTGTGCTTCTGGCTAGCTCTGGATTTCTTCTTTCACAAATGCCTTTGGTCCTTTGACCTGTACCATCCAAGAGGGGCCTTCCAGGCTGCGCTCCTGGGGTCCATAAGGGCCTGCTACGTGGCACAGGAGGAGCCCAAAGCTGCCCTCCCTGCTCCCGATCCACGTGCCCCCCTCCCTGTCGTGCAGCCAGCTGAGTCTGACCTTTGCCCTGGGGTCTCTGGGCCTTTGCCCGGGTGCCCTGCAGGCCTGGAGGCCCCGTCTGCCTCTTTGAGCAGGCAGCCTCCTTCCTGGCTCAGCTCAGGGCCGGCTCTCCCTGCCCCCTCTCATGAGGGGCGTTCTTTCTCCTCTTGCCTGTGGGCCCTCGGGTTGTGGCCTCCTGGCACGGCACGGGCTTCTGGAGGGCAGGGAGGGTTTGTGTTCCGCCTCAGTGGCCCTGCCCTGCAGCCAGGAGGGAGCCCCAGGGCCATCCTGTCCAGCCCCCACCCCTCATTTACAGATGAGCAAATGGAGGCAGAACCCCAGGATCTCCGGCTTGGAAGGGGTCGGCTCCTTTAGGACGGGGACCTTCTTGTGTGCCTGGCACTGGTCAGCACTTGCTGATGGATCACTGTGCTAGTGACCGGCACCTGCATTTGTGCCCGAGGCGTGTGTGGCAGTGCTGAGCCTGTAGGCCAGAGGCGCTTAGCCTGGCCTTGGAGCTTCTTTCATAGCTCGGGCAGAGAGAGCGTTCCCCATTCGCCCTTGCAGAGTCTTGTGCCCCCCGTTTTTCCCTCACCCCCCCCCAGACAGCAGGAAGTTGGGACTTGTTTTTAGAAATGTTCCCATCGGTGGAATGGGCTTTCTTTCCAATCCCGGGGTCACTGCCCCAGGATGCCCGAGAGAAGAGCCCCGGGCTGGCAGAAGCCACATCCTGCCCGGTAACGAAGCTTTCCCTGGTCCGGCAGCCTCCCCGGCGGCCCCAGACTACCTCGCACAGCATCGGGGTTTCCCCCGGTTGCACACGTGCTATGACTGACGTGGAGGCTTGTTCCGCACCGCGTCACGTGGACAAAGGGCACCAGGTGGCTTGCCTTGGCGATGGGGGGGAGGGAGGAGTGCAGAATTAAGAATGGCTTTTAAAAGTCACAAGTCACAGTGAGTGTGAAACAAGGAGGTGGGCCTGGGACCGCCCCCCGAGTCACTGGTGGGCCAGCCCAGGTCAAGGGATCCCCTGGGACCTGGCCCTCAGGCCGGCTCAGAGCAGAGTGGGAGGGAAGCAGGTCTCCTTGCAAAAGCCAGGGGCCCTCCTGCTGGCCACGGGGAGAAGGGGGCTCTTGTGGAGGGCCGGGCTGGCTCAGACGGCCTGCTGAGCCTCCTCCCTCCCCTTCCCAAGGGCACAGGCTGGCCCTGACCTGGGCCCTACCCAGGAGCCCACAGGCAGTACAGCCCCACGGCCAGCAGGTGGCACCCTCCTCCAGGTGTCAGAAGCTCTGCTGTGAGCAGATGGGAAGGGAGTGAAGGTGGGGAGGATGGAGAATGGGGAGGGAGGGATAAAAGGAGGATGGAGGATGGGGGAGGAGGGACGGAGGATGGTGGGAGGGCCTCCTTCCAGTCTGTTTCCCTGTTGGGGAGGCCGGTGGGGCGGCTGCTTTAGTGGACAAGGCCCTTCATCTTTCTGAGCCTCGGTTTCCTCCGCTGTAAATGGAATTGGCTGAGATGTGCTCCGGCATCTTTCTCTGAGCTCCCTCAGGCATGAGGAGAAAGGGGCAGGCCCCGTCTGTGTCCCCTGCTTCATCCATCAGAGCTTCTTCCCAGCGCATCTTAAAGGGACTTTGTCCCCAGGGGCAGTGACCCGTCAGAGCAGCAGCGCCTTCAGTGTCTCCGTCATTGAGTTCCATGAGAGAATGTCAGTCCCCGAACTTCCGGCGTCCCCACCTTTGTGACGTTGAGCCCATGGCTTCCCCTGCCCCACCCCCACCTTAACTAGAATGAGGGGATTCACCTGTACGGCCTCAGGGGTCCCTTGTGTGCCCGCCTCGGGAATGAGAGTCAAGGACACTGTGCAGCTTTGGGGGATGAGGGCACAGGCCTGACTTCTTTATTTTGCTCCAAAATCTCCTCTCATTTGTGGTGCCTTCCTGTGGTGGGCCGGGGCCTGGGCTCTAGGCCGACCTCTGCCAGGGTAGCTCCTGTGAGGGCAGAGGGACTTTGCTCGCTCTTCTGTCCCAGCAGGGAGAGCACATTTGGGGAGATTTGGGAGCCTCTGAGGCTGGGAGAGGGGGAGCAGCCACAGCCAGTGATAAAGACCTTTTCCTTTGAGGGGTCTCTCACCATGATGAGCCTGGATTTCAATGAAACGGGTCCTTAGAATATGGAAGTGGAGCCTTGGGGCGGCAGCTCTGAGTTTGCTTGTATTTCTTGGGCCGAGATTCTCAGGCCCCAAGGGCCTGCCCTGCCCTGTGGGTTCTGTCCACTAGGATGCCCTGGCTCTCCTTCCTGGAGGACTGAAAAGAATGCTGTGTCAATGTGGGCACCCTGGGTCCTGGCACTGAGGGTCCACAGCATGGCACAGGCCTGCCCTCAGGGAGCCGGGGGGGGGAGGAGGAAGCCCCAGGGCCCTAGAGGCCCGTGCTGGAGAGTCCAGGAGACACC
>JAJPUD010019797.1:15570-25873 GCA_023553655.1 Myrmecobius fasciatus
TCTACCGGGAGATGTGTGTACGAAGCACTCATGTGCCCCAGCAAGAACCCCCCCTATGGCTCCAGGCCACGCAGTAGTGTCAGGGAGCTGGGGGGCAGGATTGTCTTTGACCTTTCTTTGCATCCCTTAGTCGCGGGCCTGGCACTGGGAAGGCTCCTAGCAAATGAGGAGTGACCGACGGATCTCCCCGGAGGCAGGGGCCGAGATTGCCCAG
The DNA here is from genome assembly GCA_023553655.1 of Myrmecobius fasciatus. NCBI lineage: Eukaryota > Metazoa > Chordata > Mammalia > Dasyuromorphia > Myrmecobiidae > Myrmecobius > Myrmecobius fasciatus. The sequence continues at coordinate 15,785 of JAJPUD010019797.1, forward strand.
AAGGGCAGCCCTCCCCAAGGGGGATCCCCAGTGACCTGCAGCCAGAGCTCTGCCCAAGTTCCTAGGCCAGAGAGCAGCAGTGCCCCAGCTCGGGTGCTGGGCCCTCTCACCGGCGGGGACAAAGCTGCCTCCGGCCCTGGTCTGCCCTGGTTCTGGCCCGGGAGCTCTGCCCCTTGGCCGGGGGCTCTGAACCGCGTTCGGGTCACAGACTGCCTTGGCGCCTCCTGAAGCATGGTCTTTAAATGCAGAAAGTAAAATCCGCGGGCTTAGAGAATGCGATTATGCTGAAATAGTTCTTTTCAGAACTCCCCAAGCTTGTGGTCCTCAGGTAAAGAAGCCCTGCTTTAGGCTCTTTGGTTCTAGAAAAGACAAAGCCACGGCGTGGCCGAGGTCTGCCATGTCAGGACCCTGTCACAACGGACCCCTCCCCAGTGAGGGGAGGCCATCCTGCTGGGCCCTGCGCCTGCTGCCACTCAGTCCTTCCCATCCTGAGGCCTTCCTCCGCTTTCCTGACTTTGAGAGGCGTCCGTGGCAGGCGCGTGCTCGTCTGTTTTTGCTGCCACGCTCTCCCTGTGCACGGCCTGGCTTTCCTGTGCTTGGGGATGTGCCTCTGCTGCTTGTCCTGGTCCCCCCTCGGGGGTGTGTCTGCTCCCACTCGCCCCGTGCCCATTTTGTTTCCCTTTGGCTGTTGTGGCCGTGCACCCCAGATGGGCTCGTGGAGGTTGAAAATAAGGAGACGTGGAGTCAATAATTCAACCGCGCTGTTTATTAAGAGAACTCAAGCTGCCTCTGGATCTTAAATCCATCTGTTGTTCTGTGGCCTTGTTCTGTGACCTAACTCTCTGTTAGTCTCTAGGAACTCAAGCTTATGTAAAGCTCACAATGCCCAGTGATGGTGCCAGGACCTTATGTTTTCTCATGATTTCAAGCTTAAATGCACCCTTGATTAATCTTAGGAGGAGGGCAACACCCCCGTTACCAGTCTCTGGCTTCCTGGGAGTTCCCTACATTTGATGAATAAGCCGTCTGCTGCTTTGGAGACTGCACTAACCACTGGGTGAGAAGGCCTGTATTTGTGGGAGAAGCTTGGGCTTATTGACAGCCCTGTGCAGGGACCCAAAGGGCCGCTCGCCTGCTCTCCTCTTCCTCAGAGATCCCGCCCGGTGTCCGTCCAAGGTCATGGGCCGGTTCAGTGCGTGATACATCCTAGTTGCTCAGCCACACGGCGCTTCATTAGCCGGCCCTCTCAGGAGGCTCTGCAGTGTTCCCAGGCTCTGGGGGATCCCTCTACACTGTTGCTACTGTGGCCCCCGTCCCAGAAACTCCTGCCAGCACACAGGCCATGAATCTGCAGGATGCTCACCCGCTGGTGCTCCCACGAGGTGCTTGAAAGGCAGCGGCAAGAATGGAAGCCCTCGGCCCAGTTCTGGCTCTGCCACTTGCCTCCCTGAGCCTGGTTCGTCTGCAGAATGAGTGGGGTAAATGAGAGGGCCAAAGCCTTGCAGTGAGCCCCCTGCTGTGTGACCCCTCTCTGGGAAGCCTCCATCTCCTCCTCTGTAAAAGGAGGGGGATCACCTGATCCCCTCTGATTCTCCGAGAGGCAGGGCAGAATGTGAACCTTGCCTCCTTCAGGAGGAGGAAATTTGCCCCTGACTTCTCCCCCACTTGGGTTTCTGGAGTTCTCTTTAGCCACTTTGGAGCCCTCGGCCTAGCAGGGCTCCCCCAGCTTCAGCCTCCCCCACTGACTGGCTTTTGTGCCCATGCTGCTGCCAGCCTGCCCCTCCCCCAACTTCCAGAGCCGGGGGCTCGCCCTGCCTCTCCTCAGCTTTTGGGGAAAAAACCCATGGCCATTAGTCATTCAGTGAGCTGAGGACGAGGCGATTCCGAAGCGCCCTTGAAAATGTTGAGGGAAGAAGGGAAGTATTCAGCCTCCAAGAGATAAGTAGATAGAGAATTTTCTAACATCAGAAATCCCATACTGGCCAGAGGATGAAAATGTTCTGACATTGAATAAATAGATTAATTTAACTATAATTGTCATTTTTATTATATTAACTCAGCCTACCCATGAGCAATTGATATTCTTCCATTTTTTTAGATCTAACTTTGTTTATGTGAAAAATGATTTATAATTATCTTCTTATAGTGCCTGTGTTTGCCTTGGCAAGTAGATAACCCAGATATTTTATATTGCCTATAGTTATTTTAAGTGGCATTTCCTTTTCTATATCTTACTACTGGGCTTTGTTGGTAATATATTGAAATATTGATGATTTATGTGAGTTTATTTTATATCCTTCAACTTTGTTAAAATTGTTAATTGTTTCAATTCAAGTACTTTTTTAGTTGATTTTCTAGGATTCTCTAAGTATATGATCACATCATCTGCAAAGAATAATAATTTTGCTTCCTCATTACCTACTCTTAATTCCTTCAATTTCTTTTTCTCCTCATTGCCCATACTAACATTTTTTAATACAATATTGAATAATAGTGGTGGAAATAGGCAACCTTGTTTCATTGCTTATCTTTTGGAGAATGCTTCTAGTTTTATCCCCACTACATATGATGCTTGCTGATGGTTTTAGATGCTACCGATCATTTTAAGGAAAAGCCCATTTATTCCTACACTTTCTAGTATTTTTTAATAGGAATGGCTGCTGTGTTTTTCAAAACCTTTTCCCGCATCTATTGAGATAATCGTAGGATTTCTCTTAGTTTTGCTATTGATAATGATTGATTTATGCTGATAGTTTGCCTAATATTGAACCAGCCCTGCATTCATGGTAGACATGGTCAGTGTATTATCCTAGTGATAAATTGCTGCAATCTCTTTGCTAAAATTTTATTTAAAATTTTGCATCATTATTCATTAGGGAAATTGGTCTACAATTTTTCTGTTTTGGCTCTTTCTGGTTAGGTGTCAGCACCATATCTGTCAGAAAAGGGCTTCCCCTTTTAGAAGGGAGACAGTAGTAGAAGCAATGATAATGTGTGCACTGCTTTAACATTTGTATGTGGAGTCTCTGTTGTCGCATACGGTAAATATCACCTCAAGTTTGTAGTGGAGGAAACTGAGGCTGAAGGCAGGTCAAGGCCTTGCCCAGGATCCCACTCATTGTCTCAGGCAGGAGTCACAGCCAGGTGTCCGGCTCTCACCACTGCTCCTCCCGGCTGCCTGATCACCTGGCTTAATTTCAGAATGTCTCTCTCCCCTCTCCTCCATTCACTGAATCAGCTCCACATCTTCTTCAACATTTAACATTTCCCCTTTTTGTCATGAGCCATAATGACAGGTGTGAGTTGTTTTAATTTGCATTTCTCGAGTCAGTAGTGATTTAGAACATTTTTCATATGACTGTAGAGAGCTTTGATTTCTTTGTCTGAAAACTGCCTGTTCACATCTTTTAACCGTTTATTATTTGAGGACCTCTCACAAATTTGGGGGGAGGTGAGGCAATTGGGGTTAAGTGACTTACCCAGGGTCACACAGCTAGGAAGTGAAGTGTCCGAGGCCTCCCTGATTGCAGGGCCCGTGCTCTCTCCACTGTGCCACCTCGATGCCCCGCGCCTGGGATTCTTTGGAGTGTGTAATGCTTCCTTCCCCTTCATCACACTATCAGCCCTTAAAGAAAACGGCTGGGTCTTTGACCCCGTTTGCTTGGCCAGGTGCCGGGCTCGGCCCCCTGTGGCTCCAGGGCTGGGCCTCTGTGCCATAGGAGATGGCCCTGCTCCCTTCTTAAGGTGAGTGCCTAGGGTGCCTAGGCCAGAGGGGACTCCAGAGTGGCAGAAGGTGTGGCTCCCAGCTCTGCTTCTCTGGCTTTCTCGGTGTTTGCCTCGGTTTCAGTGCTTTCTGGGGAATCGAGGCCCAGAGACCTCTCCTTTTTCTTTCCCTTTCTCTTCATTTCTTCCCCCCACCCCCATGTGAGGAAAACTGACAAGTATTAAGTGCCCTGTGATGAGGGCTAGGGATACAAAGAAAAGCAGAATCCAAAAAACTAGTCCCTGTATCCCCCAACCTCCTTCTGCCTTTCATCTCCCCGGGGCCGGGCCCAGCATCCTCCGTCTTGTCTGCCTGTGAGGAACCCGCTGGAGGCCACCCGGCCTCTTCTCCACAGGGACTCAGCCTGAGATTTATTTATTGAGGAAACGTGCGTGTTAAATGTTCTCCCCTGCACCCTTGTAGATTCTCAGCCCAGCTGGGACTCTTAATTAGGATTATTGAGAGCTTTGTCAGCCTCCCTGCCCTTCCTCAGTGAAAGCCCTGCCCTCATTAGAGGTGTTTGCCTGCACCTGTTGCCTTTCCTTTTATAATAATTTTAATTACAAGGATAATTATTCTTTGTGCTACTAGGGCTGGTCTCCAGGGAGTACGTAGTCCAGTGCAGGCAAAGGAAAAAAGTGATGTGTCATGGAGGAAGGGAGCTGCCAGGGGCACATAGTGCTGAGAGCGCCTGACCCGAAATCTCAGATCCCACCTCGGACAGATACTTCCTAGTGGTGTGACCCTGACCAAGTCACTTCACCCTGTCTGCCTCAGTTTCCTCATCTGTAAAATGAGCCAGAGAAGGAAATGGCGACCTCTTTGGTGATTCTGCCAAGAGAAGCCCAAATGGCGTCACAAAGAGTCAGACGTGACTGGGCAACAAGAACAGAAGAGAGGGGGAAGGACTAGATTTACAGTCAGGGGGTCTGAGTTTGAATCCTGGATTTGCTAATGTGAAGTTGTGACAAGTCACTTAATTTCCCAGCAGCTTAGTTTCCTTCTTTTGTAGTGTGAGGGGTTGGGAATATATAATTCCTTAAGGGCCCTTCTACTGCTGTCCCACCCACCTGGATCCCATGCCCATTTCAGCTCACACTTTGTGACTTAGTTCCTCTCATGACATTGTTTCTAGGCTCTTTGCTATCACCATGTGTTCCAGTTTGTCACTGGTCTTTTGAAATGGGTACCTAGAATTAAACTCAGTTTTCCCAATACAGAGTTCCATTTCCCCCAGAACTTCTCTAACTCCCAAACTCCCTTCACAGCAATTACTTGTGCTCTTCATCTGGCCCTTGTCCTGTGCCTTTATTTCTTGCAACTGCAAAAGAAGAACTAGACCACAGATACCCAAATGGTGCCGTGGTCAGTCTCTTCTCAAAGATAGATGAATTTTTGTTTTTCACACTGGATTTAGAACATTTTAAAAAGCAAATGAGGGTAGTATAGAATTGGGATTAGTTGAAATATTCCCAGAGCAAGCAACATATTAACAAAATATGGTTTCAGCAGATTGAGCGGCTGCTTTCCATTGTTCTGCCTAAAGATAGCAGAGTTTTCCATGACTAGGAATTGGTAGCAGTTTGTAAGACATCCATGGCCCCTTCTGGTAAGATTAAGTTCTAGAATAGAAATTCTCAGCTTTTTTGTGACTTGGCTCCCTTTGGCGGTCTGGTAAAATCTGTGGATTCTTAAAAGAATGACTTGTTGCCTGTATTCGTAATCGAAGGAAATGCTAAATTTCAGTTAGAGGCTAGTGAAAATAAAGATGATGTTTTTTCTTGTCCAAGTTGACAGATCCCCTGAAATCTGTCCATAGTCTCCTTGGAATGTGTAGACCTTATGATCGGAATTCCTGCTCTAGAAGCATAGCAGAAAAGGATTGGCCTAGAACTCTATTTTCATAATAGTGATCTTCCTGAGGGCAGGGAGCTTATCCAATATACATGTATAAAAACATGTGTGTGTCTATATGTAAGTGTTTTATATATGCCTTGGATCTCTGTAGCTTCAATGGCTAGCAAAAGACCTTGATGCTACGTGGTACAGTGCTCAAGGTAGGTCAGGAAGACTCACCTTCCTGAGTGCAAATCCGGCCTCGGGTGCTTCCTCGTTGTGTGACTGTGCACAAATCACTTCATCCTGTTTACCTCAGTTTCCTCATCTGTAAAATGAGCTAGAGAAGGAAATGGCCAATCACTGTAGTATCTTTGCCAAGAAAACCTCCAATGGTGGGATCATGATGAGTCAAAACAGAACCAAACAACAACAGGAAGGAAAGAAGGAAGGAAAGGAGAGAGAAAGAGCAAGAAGGAGGGGAGAGAAGGAGAGAGAGAGGAAGCAAGAAAGGAAGAAAGGAGAGAAGGAGAGAGGGAGGGAGGGAGAGAGGAAGCAAGAAAGGAGAGAAAGAGAGAGGGAGAGAGGGAGGGAGGGAGGAAGGAAGGAGGCATACACTCACTTTCTGCTATGTGCCAGACAGTTGGCTAAGTGCTTTACCAACATGATCCCATTTGATCCTCACAATAACTGGGAAATAGGTGCTATGATGGTTTCCATTTGCAGTGGAGGAAACTGGGGCAAGCTGAGGTGAAGGGTCTTGGCCAGGGTGAGTGCCCAAGGCCAGATTAGATCCCAGGTCTTGAAGGCTCTGGGCCTGCAGTCTGGACAGTGCCCCCGGGCTCTGCTGCTCACTGCGTGGGTGACCTGGGGTCATGGGATGGGGAGGGGGTGTCTGGGGGCCTCGTTCTGCTCTCCGTGACTCTGCCCCCTCCCTTCCTCTTGATACAGACTTGGCCGAGTGTAAGCTTGTCTCCTTCCCCGTGGGCATCTACAAAGTGCTCCGGAACGTGGCTGAGCACATTCGCCTCGTGGTCCTGGCCGACAATGAGCTGCAGGCCCTCACCGGCAGGTTCATGAGCACCTTCAGCCAACTCCAAGGTAGGTGCCCAGGCACTGAGGCCCAGAAACGGGCCCTCCCGGTCTCCCTTTGGCTCTCTCCTGCTGGGTGTCCCAGGGCCGGGGTCCAGATCCCGCCTCTGCTGCCTTCCAGCTCTATGACCATGGGTGTGTCAGTCAGCATTAAAGTGTTTTCTGTTTATTTCATTAAATATTTCTCAGATGTTAAAAAATTAACAATGATTTAAGAAATTTTGAGTTCCAAATTCTCCCCCCCCCTTCCTTTAGAAGGTAAGCAGCTCGAACTTCCGTTTCCTGGGCTGCCCAGTGGGGGAGGGGGTTTGCATTCTGTGGCCTGTGAGGTCCCTTCCAACTTGGAGACTCTGATCTTATGATTATGGTCTGCCCAGCAAGGTGGGGGATGGGAGAGGAAGGACCGCTGCCCGCCTCCCCTGCCTTACAAAGTATCTCAGCATCTGGCCTCAGTTTGGAGGAGTGGGTGCTGTAATTCTCCTTGTGGGGAGGTTCATTAACCAGCCAGGGGTCGCCCAGCAGTGCCTGCATGTCGGCCCATCCTGGCTCCTCGCCCTCTGGTTGGCACCCCCTGCTTTAGTAGCAAGCTGGAGCTCTGTCAGTGGCTTCCATGGACCAGGCGGTGGGCTCCTTGGGGCAGCCGGGGACCCTCAGAAGAGCGTGTTCCGCTTTCCGACTTTGTGTCTAAACAGGGGGCAGCCTGGAGGAGCTGTCGGGGCTTCCTTCCTGCTTTGGAGCTGGCCCTGGAGGCTCCTCCCTGGGGCCCGTCCAAGCTTGTTCTGCGGAACGTTCCCCAATGGGGCCTCAGCCCTTGTCATGGTCCTGCCCTGGACCCGAAGGCCCCGGGCACTGGGGAGGCCGTTTTCTCTGCCGCTCTGCTTGAGGCCCCCACCGCTCTGGGGGGCTTTGGGGAAGAAGTAGCTGTCCCCAGGGGCTGACCACTCATGGTCGCCCGATGTCTGAAACGCCATAATTACAGCTTCGTTCCCTTGGCTTAAGACTTTGCCATCTTTAAATGGCAGCGGCGCAGAGAGAGGCAGCGTTCAGCCCCCTCTTAGCGCTGGCGAATTTATCAGATTCAGGGGAAAGTCCCGAGAGGCCTGAGCACTGGTGGGTCCCATGGGAGCAGGGGGCTCGGCGGTCCTGGGGAGGCTCTGGGGGGCAGAGCTGCCTCTGAGGCGTTTGGTTCAGACACTGCTCACTTGGAGTTCAAAACTGACCCCTGCGTGGGTGCAGCCCCTGCGTGGGGTGCGACCCCTGCGTGGGTGCGACCCCTGGGGTAGAGGGGGGCCAGGCGCTGGCTGAACCAGGCTAGAGAAGGCTTTAGAGGCGGCGAGGTGACAGAGCCCAGAGCCCCCCAACACGCTTGTAATGATCTGTGCAACGGGCCTAGCAAGAGCAGGGTGGCTGTGAGCATCAGAGGAGAGAGTCACAGCAAGCTGCCTGGCGCTGTCGGCAATGGGATCCCGTTGGGGGGCAGCTCTCTGGCGATTTCAGCCTCTTTCTTCCTCCTCCCCCAGGAGTTACGAATCATCCACTTTTTGACTCCTCCTTTCATTTCCTTGGGGGCTAGACCTTCTCCTGAGCAGTTCATGGACCCCAGCCTCAGTCTCTACCCCAGGTGAGAGGCTGCCGCTGGATGCTCCCTCAGTCCCAGCCAGAACAAGCATCGGCCTTTCGGCTTTCCAAGGCCCCGGAGGGGAAAAGGAGAGCTGAGTTGGGGCAGTCTGTGGGGGAGGGGATGCGGACCGGATTCAGGCTTAGGATACTTTCTGTGTGTCCGTCAGGGCTGGGGAACGTCTGTCCCAACATGCAGAGGTCGGGGGGGTTGCGGTTCCTGTCGGCCCCTCCACGAGCACCCTGCAGTCAGAGTCAGACGGCGCCAGTTTCAGTCCTCACTTCTGCCCCAGCTAGCTGTGACCTCTCAGCGTGCGGGGATTCTTCCTCTCCCAGTTCTGTGTCTCCTTTGCCGTCTCTTCCTCCAGTTCATGCCAGTCCCCACAGTGCTCCCCAGGGCTCTGCCTGAAGTCTCTTCTCCTCCACATTCTCTCACTTGGAGATCTCATCAGCTCTGGCGAGCTTGGCCGTCATCCAAGCACAGAAAACAGAAAGTTAGATTGCCTTTGGCCGCCCGTCAGTCGGAGAGGGGCCGAATGAGTGACAGTGCCTGAATGCCATGGAACATTATTGTTCTAAAAGAGACGACCCGCAGGAGGATTTCAGGAGAGACTTAGTGAGCTGGTGCTGAGGGAAGTAAGCAGGACCAGGAGAATGTTGTGCATGGCAACAGCAAGATTACAGGATGATCGCCTCTGACGGACAGGCCTCCGATCAGCAGTGAGACGATTCAGGCCAGCTCCAATGCTCTTAGGACGCTGAGAGCCATCTACACTCAGGGAGAGGCCCATGGGAACCGAGTGTGCATCACAACAGGGCGTTCTCACTCTTTCTGTTGTTGTTTGCTTTTTTTTCTCTCTCATCTTTTTCCTTTTTGATCTGATTTTTCTTTTTTAAATATATGCAAATCCAATATGGGCATACGTATTGATACAATTATCTAACTGGTGGGCGTCCATTCAGTTTCCAGTTCTTTGCCATTACAAAAAGGGCAGCCACAAACATTCTTGCACACGTGGGTCCTTTCCTCTCATCTGTGATCTCTTTGGGATACAGACCCAGTAGAGATTCTGTTGGATCAGAGGATAAGCAGTTTGAGAATTATTTGGGCATAGGTCCAAATTGCTTTCCTGATCTGATTTTTCTTGAGTAACATGATAATGTTTAGTAGAATTGCACACGGTTAACCTATATTGGATTACTTGCAGTTTAGCCATGTTCCCTTCGCCTCACTGCCTCCCTTAGATGGAAAGTAATGCAATATATGCTAAAACATATACAATTCTTATATATATATATATTTCCACAATTATCATGCTGCATAAGAAAAAGCAGATCAAAAAGAAAAAAAAATAAGAAAGGAAAAAAAAAACAAAACAAGTAAACTACAACAACAAAGGTGAAAATACTATGTTGTGATCCACATTCAGTCTCCAAAGCCCTTTCTCTGGCTGCAGACAGCTCTCTGTAGCACAAGTCTATTGGAATTGGCCTGAATCACCTCATTGCTGAAAAGAGTTATGTCCATCATAATTGATCATCACATAATCTTGTTATTGTGTGCAATATGCTCACTTCCTCAGAATCAGTTCATGATACATCAGGCCTCTCTAAAATCATCCTCCTGATCTTTCTTATAGAACAGTAATATTCCATAACATTCATATACCATAATTTATTCAGCCACTCTCCAATTGATGGGCATCCACTCAGTTTCCAGTTTCTAGCCACTACAAAAAGGGCTGCCACAAACATTCTTGCACATGTGGGGCCCTTTCCCT
>JAJPUD010019798.1:0-25872 GCA_023553655.1 Myrmecobius fasciatus
TATAACTTATTACAAAGATTTCATTTTTTTCTATGAATTTCTATTCCCTTTCTCTTTGAAGCTTCTTATTTTGTATGCAGATGTAATTAGATTTTTTTCAGTAATAATTTTGAATTTCTTATACTTGCTTGTCGTCCTTCATTTTTTTTTTTCAGGGCTCATTTAACAACTCTTTTTGAAAATGATCGCCATTTTTCTCACCTCTCAGCCTTGGAAAGGGAGATGACTTTTCGCACTGAAATGGTTAGGCCCTTCTAAAAAATTATTATATAGTCTTTTAAATAGTTGGTTTATGACCTAGAAACTTAATAAGTAGTAAAATAATTTGATAGCAAAATTTATTCTTTGACTGGGCTGTAGCTTAAGGCTATTTTTGTTCCCTGAAAGATTTTGCTGGCCCTCACCTGTTCCTTTGTCATAGTTCCTCTCCTTGTCTGTTGTACCTTTCTAATCTAAGTTATATTAACCAGTTTAGGGAATAAGTAAAAATGAATGAGCAGTAAAGAAATGATAATATCCAGGTGTTAATGACCTAATATTCATTTATACAGATTTTATGTTGGCGAAATCTATAATTGCAAGTCATTTCTCTATTAACTACCATCAAAACAGTAGAAATATATTTCTGATGGAAAATAAAGTACAGAAGTTCTTCTGAATTCACATATGAAAGGAGATGACTAGGCTTTCTTAAAAGACCTTGAATCCTTTTCATTTTTAGAGCAGAACACTAAGATAAATGAAATTTAGATTTAACTCAGTATCACATTTCTTATATTGTCATATTTTCATGAGAAATCTTAGTGTGTAGGCGACTGTACTGGTATATATAGCCCAGCACTGAAGACAGAAGGCAAGGTCTTTCCTTCGTTATGGCTTGTTTTTAATCTGACTTTCTGTATGCCATATATCCTTTACATTAAAAGATGGTGTGATAACTGTTTATTATTATATTATATTTATTATTATGTTATATTTATTATTATTCAAGTCCTTTTAACATGGAGAATGTTAATATGGTGTCTTTCACCCTGTATGATTTTTAAAATTTAGTTCAGCTCCATGTAGTCAGTGCCTACATGGTACCATGTTGGGTACTGGGGAGAGGAAGATAAAAACAAGACAATCTTTGCCCTTGAGTAACTTAGTTTCCTGAGTAAATATGAACTCTCTCCCTACAAGGCAATACAGAGTAGTCATGGAAGGTGGGGTGAGAGGAGCACTGAAGTGAGGGTGATCAGGAGGACCTCTTCAGTGTGGAAGTAGAGCATAGCAAGCAAGGGGGAACAACTTGTTCAAAGTCCTAGATGTCATATACGGGGAATAGCAAATTGGCCTGTAGGGTTAGGGTAGAATTACTACTATGAAATCAGTTTGGAGATACAGTCTGGGAGCTAGATTATGAATAGCTTTTAATGCTGGAGAAATTTGTATTTGTTTGTATAGGCAATAGGGAGCCACTAAAGCTTCTTGAAGAAGACAAGATAGCCAGACCTAGACTTGGGGGATGTTTAATTGAATATCAACACAGAGAAGGCTTTCTTTTTCCTCCAAGATATTCTTCATTATAACAAGCTTAATCCCCATCTTCAAGTCTAGGAAGATGATTTAGAACATTTCCTTTTGGATTCAAAGGGGAAAACTATTTTCTTTTTTTTTTAATTTTATAACACAGATGTAGTATTTAGAAGACTATCCTTACCATCTGTATAAATTGGAAAAAGACAAAGAATGTGGCATGCATCTGCAGTCCTTTGAATGGTGCTTTTGCCATCCTAAATCATCCTTTTTTGGGGGGCAGTGTCATACTTGGAACCAACAATTGTCTTTTGACATTTGTTGCACCATGTGGAATTATAGGAGAAAAACAATTCCTGATATCTGCCCCTTATGGTACTTGGATAAATTAAAAATGGATTGTAAGAGGAGAAGGGACCTTAGCAATAATCATCCTTTAAATCCTCTCATTTTAAATGTGAAAACTGAGGCACAGATAAAAGAGTTGGCTTCTTCTAAGTCATACCACTAGTAAATGACAGATCTAAGGCTGAGGTCTTTTAATTTTGCATTCTATACCATGTTGACTAGTGTCTAGCATTTTTTTTTCTTGGCCTTTTGATGGTATAAGATAGTTATTTAATCAAATTTTTCTATCTTATATAAAGTTAGGTCTATGTCTTGGAAGACATTCTGGCATGCCATCTTAAATCAGTTTCACCCTCAATCTCTTCATAATTGGGTAAATAATTAGGTTCTAAATTTTTTTAAAATAAATTTTATTGATATGTTTTATTTTTATATCAGCATTGCCCATTTTCTCTCTTCCATTACTGGAGCGTTATCCCTTATAAAACAAAAGTTAAAAAGAGGGAATAGAAGTTCAGCAAAACTAGCCAATACATACAAAAAATCTGTTAAAATTTATGGTGTTTCATGTTTAAAGAAGGGGAGTCTAGCACCATTTTCCTAAAAGTATTTTAGGGTGTTTTCTTTACATGTATTTTTGGAACAAGCTTAAAAAGTTTGCCAAATATTTTAATTTTAAGTCCTTAGAAATTACTACTAGAGAGAAACTTATAAAATTAAATAATAGCCATGGTTAATTTTTATCTTAAAAATTAGAGGGAATTATATGTAGAATTTTAAAAGGCAAGGAAATGGTCATTCCCAGATTTTAATGAAACTAAAATATGTGTCTATTTTAGGGACTTTACTATTCCTACTTCAAGACCATGATAGAAGCACCTTCATTTTTGAGAGGACTTTCGATGAGTATAAACGATAGGCTTACTGAATTTCCTCTTGTAATTAATGCAGTGAAACGTTTTCATCTTTATCCAGAGGTAAGTAATTTTGGGAAAGGTAAATCCAATTTGCCTAGTACTTCTCTTAACAAAATTAAGTTTTAAATGAATGAAGTGATGCTCACATATTACATAACAAATTGCATTTGATAATTATTAGCTACATTCCTTGGAAACTTCTTTAGAGAGGGTGGGGCACGTGAAGAAAGAAGCACAGAAAATTGATCTGGAAACTAAACAAAGTGACTACAATAGTAACAGAGCCACTTGTTGAGGACAGTGACTCTAGCCAATGAAAGAACATTTATAGACAATAGAAGAATGCAGCCACATACCTACAATGTGTAAAAATTCAGAGCTACTTAGTATAAAGGAGGATGATTTCTTGTTGCAATTTGCAATTCCAGAAGAAAGGAAAACCAAAATCATTTATTAGTATTTGTTTGTAGAATTAGGAGTTAGAGACTGAATTTTATATGTCCCTGTACCTAAACAGAATTTAGGAATTGCTTAAATTTTCTTTTAGTTTGCTGTGAAGAATTAATATCATCTGGAGACAATCTTCACATATTCTTGGCATTTAAAAATGTTTTTATTTAAGAAACTTCATCTTTAGATGATAAAGGAAGGAGTAGGACTATTCTTTTACTGATGACCTTAAATGGACTGTAGTCTTGAACAATTCTAGGAATGAGATTTATTCATTCAGAAAATGAACATTCATTAATTTGTTATCATGTGCTCAAAACTACTAAGATGCTTTAAGGGTTAGAAGAAACATGAGAAATGTTTGATTTTGAGAACCTTAAAGTCCAATCTGTAAGGGATGCAGAGGAGGTTTGTTCCAAAGGATAATTCACAGTGCCAGTGCACACTTCAGTAGCTTCTTTAGTTACATGATATTTTATTTGGGATATATCATAGAACTTTACCTGTGATTTAGTGTAATAAGGAAAAATAAATTAGACAATAGAGAGCATAATTGAGACACCATCAGCCTAATTTATTGAAATAAACTGTTGACTCTGAAAAATGAGAAATACATTAAAAGACCATTACTATTTTCTAAAGAAATTTTATGAATGTAAATACCACAGTAAGGAAACCAGAAGGATCTCCAAATTCCTTCTGCCAGGATCTCAGAAATTTGGTAGCCAAAGGCATCACCAGTTTAGAAAAGAACTTTTATTTGGAAAATCTTTCAGAGGAGGATCTTGAAAGATTATTAATAATAATATATTTGAAAATATCATGGACTGACAGAGGAAAAAATTTATGAGATACTCCTTACACAAACCAAGAACGTCTGACCACCTTGTTTGAGAAGGGATTTTCTCAAACAAGATTCTAATTCTTATCATTGCTGTATCAGCACACAATTTACTTAAAAGGTTATGAAGATAAAGTATAGTGTTATGTATATGTTTGACTAGTGAACGTTTCTCATCAAGGCATCTCATTCATGTATTAAAATCATATAGGATTTCTTCATAAATGAGCAGCAGAAAATATTTTGCTCATTTTATTTCCTCTGATTATAAATATCTAGTTAGGCATCTTACCTGATGTCTATAATGGAAGATGGAAGAGTCAACCCAGAATAGAAATTCTCTGTAGATGATATAGATCTCTAGATGACATTGTACTGATTGCATCAAGTCCCAAAACATTGAGAGCCTCCCAAATGAACTCTATAATCACTCAGAATACACAGGGAGAATCAAATAAGTGAAATAGGCTATGATCAGCCTTTTAATGGAAAACCTATAAAGCTGATCTAGTGATGTATGTATATATTGTATATAAAAAGTGTATACATAAAATATTTGGGCTAGATTATTTTTGGGAAACTACTGTTTTTATGATCACCCCTATGATTTTAAGTATTCAGTGTTAATTTGGTCATTCTGTATGTCTATAAGGTATGGAATACTTCATGGAGAGTTGTGTGGTAGACAGGACTGGGCTGCAAGATAGCACTAGTGAAAGATTTTTATATAGTGTTATCAGAGAGATGTGTCTATAAACAATTGGGCCAGTCATGTAGTGATAGTGGGGGTTGAACAGTGGGTGGATATGCAAGGTGCTGTTGATGTTCACTTAAAGCTGAGAAATTTTGGATGTATCCTCAGTTTGATTCTTTGTGAAGAATTTCTTAGGAGGTCATGCATAAGCATCCCATGGAATGAAAAAACAGGAGTTGTGATCCAAATTACTGGAGCAAATATCTACACTTAGGAGATATCCAATGTAGGATTGTGTTGGGAGTTAACCTAATTTTTTTATAAATGAATTAGGGAATAACTACCAAGTGATATAAAAATGTAAATCAATGCAAAATAATGTGATACCAACTGTATACATAATTATTGAGGGAATAGAAAATTTGGGGGAGGGAGGTGAGAAGCTATTACGAACAAAGTAAGCCTTAAATTGACCTTGAGGCAAGGGTTAATTTAGACTTAATTTAGCTCAGGAGAAGAGGTGTAGGGATCAGTGGTAGAGCATCTTCAAAAACAAGATGGTCATAAGCATGGAGTATTAAAGTAGGAAGAAGGGGAGAGGTGGTGAGGAACTAGCAAGTCTGAAGCCAAGCTCAAGTTTGGATTTAGTGAGACTCAGCTAGGAAAGGTGAGTCCAGGTAGCAGAGGGTTTACAGTGTCTTGCCAAATTAAGCATAGCCTGACACTTGCTCTAGAGATTTTTTCATGACTTTGGGGAATTTTGTTACCTCCCTGGTTCATGGTCTGTCTAATTCTGAGAAAAGATGGATGATTTTTTTCAGTCTCCCTCAGCATACTGAGACGTACACTCCCTTAGAAAATATGTATTCAGCTTTATAAAGCAAAGTTTTGTTAAAAATGAGGGAATAAAAGAGGAATCATGGAATGAACTAATTTTACCTCCTAAGATGTGTATATACATCCTGAGTTGTTTATAATCCCAAGAATGAGAGAACCTCTGGTGGAGGCCCTTTCTCACCAGGCCTGCCATGGCCTGCTTGTCTTGTAAGTGACATCTCTCCTTTCTTTGTTTTGTTTTTCTTTTTCCCCTTCATTGAAGAGTCACTGGGTTCTTTGTTTTCTAAGATAGACCCTTCTGTTTTTAGGGAGTCCTTGGATGTTTTCTAGTTTGAAAAATGAGGGCAGGAATGTATTTCCTGCTATTTCCGCCTCTATATTTGCTGCCTTTCTCCTTAATAGGCTTTACCACCCTCCTCCCACTCCAAATTATTTACCTTTCTTTCTCATCTTCATGTGGTCCCTGGTTACCAGCGGTCCCAGCAATCACCTTAAATATTCCTTGGAGCACATTCATGTGGGACAAGGAAGCTATATCTAAATCCTAGAAGTTTAGCTGTGAAAGAAACCTTAGAGGTCATTTAATTTAATCTCTACTTGAATCCTCTAGTAGGGGAAACAGCATGTAAATAATTGGGTATAGGCAAGACATTAATAGGTAGAGTAGATAGAAGGTAATTTCCTAGCCAGCAGACATACTGTCTTTCACCAAACCCATACTGGAAATCTTTTAAGCTAGGCAGAAATAATAGTGAGAATTTACTCTTCTCTTATGCCTGCTAGAATTCAGCATTTCCATCTTCATAGGATGAGGCTATCCTTTACTGATACAATCTTAAAAAGTTCTCTCTACCAGAAAAATTAACATGTTTTTGCATATATTTATGTATATATGCATATACACATGCATACACAGACATATATAAACATACACATATGTATGTGTATTCTATATGTACATATTTTTGTCTTAAGCTAAGGGATGGAACTCCAACCTGTTGTGTTAGAGACAGTAGCCAGCGATTGAAGGAAGTTTTGGAGGCCTGGTCTTACTTAGGTTTCTGAAATTACAACTTGTGGCCTTGAATGCCCATGGAGAAGACTGATTTTGCTTGATTTCCTTGGAACTTTTGGCATGGTTTTATAGACATACAGGAAAGGAAAATCTCAGTCATTAGAGGGTTAAGAATGAAAAACACAATGCTATTGGCTTTGAGACAATTTGGTTTAGCTTGAATGGAAAAAAAACACAGCACAACCCAACAAAACTGAACTAGTAGTTGAATAGTGTCCTCTGGTGGTCAGAATCTGGAGATTTCAACTTTTCTATCTTTTCATTATAGTGTTAAAAATACTAACTAGCCAGTGCTTTTTTTTGCTATTAGTAATGGGCTTAACTTTCAAGGTCTGAATAATCAACTTTTTATTTTCTCATATTTTGGGGAGAGGTCTGGGTCTGATTAATTGGAATAGGGAATTGCTGGTGTAGAAAGCCCATCCATTGGTGCACATCAGCACCTTTTCTGTAATTATTCTGGGAGTGTTTTAGTCAGTTACTTTTGATCACAAGGCTAGGATGTGTCAGAGGCAGACTTGGACCCCAGGTCTTTCTTACCCTAAGCCACACCACTACTTCCAACTAATTATAGAAGGCAGCACATACCTCCCATATATGTTCACCAAATTGGTAGTGATGTTCAGGTATCTCAACAGGGTAATTGGAGCTGTGTTCTATAGTCAGTGAACAGAGCTAATTGTAGAGTCACCAGTCAACATAATTAGGGGGAAAACTGGATTATGCTTCCCCCTTCAGAATTTTATCAGTTCTAATCTCTGTTTATTGATCTCTATTTTTTTAAAGGACCCAAATATGAAGCTACAAAGTCTCTCCCTCCAGATTGATTTTTTAAAATAATAACAATATCTTGCTTTTTCCTTCATTGTTTATACTTATTGCTCATTCTTTTTTTTACTTTCAAATATCTTTGATTCTTATCAGTTGGAATTTTTCCTCTCCTTATACATATTTCAGTTTCTATGTGTTTCATGAGTTTCTATTAATGAAAATTTCATCACCTGGTGGTGAACCTTTTGGAGATGAATTCTTTGTACTTGAGCTATATTGCATCTCACAAGATTGACAGAGTTGCTGGGTCAATCATTGAAACCTTTCTAGCTCATAAGAACAGCCTGAGTTCATCTGCTGCCAGCAAAGCAAGAACAATCTGTGCCATGAGGGAGTATCAGAAGAGACCTGTTACTGTGAGAGGGTTATCATTTATCACATTTTGTGAAGGGTATAGATCATCTCTTGAAAATAATAATTATTGCTCTGATTTTATAAAGTGCTTAACAGTTTGCAAAGTGTGTTCTTTTTCAACACTCCTATGAGGCTGGTAGTGCAATTGCTATTCTCTCTATTTCACCAAAGAGGAAACTGAGAATTGGAGAGACTTGCCTCTAGTTCTGAGTTAGTGCCAGGCAAAGCCAGAGCTGGAGCCAAGGCCATAGGATTCTGAGTCCAAAGTTCTTTTCACTGTCATGAAATTTTGAGTGACTTTTTCTACCCATCTCTAAGGACAACATTTAAAATGGGTGAAACATCATAAATTACTGCTTTGAGAAGAGGATATCTATAAGGTAGAATATCCTGTCCTTGGGTATCTCCACTCTTTTTCTCCCCCATAGGTAATCCTAGCCTTCTGGTACCGCCTGTACACTGGAACAATGGACCTCATTGGCATTCAAACAAAGGTGTGCTGGAATGTTTCCAGAGGACAAGGGCTTAATCCAGTCGAAAGCTGTGAAGGCAAGTTTTCTCTAAGATAATATTTTGTTCTCATGAATATTATTAATATTTATGAGTTTTGATTATAAATTAGTGTGTCTTAACTTCTTATATCAAGGAGCTCAGAACTTCTGTTTCCACATCAGAAAATTTCAGATTTGGAGGTGACCTCAGAGGTCATCACATTCAAACTACACATGTCTCAGAATCCCCTCCAAAATACTTTCAGTAAGTGTCATTCAAGCTTTCCTTGGAGATCTACAGGGAGAGAGAGAACCCCTTTCTAACAAGGAAGTTCATTCCACTTTAAGAGAACTCCAGTGATTGGGGAGTTTTCCTCAGCATCATGTCTAAATCTTCCTCTCTGCACCTTCCACAAAGACCAAGCAGAACAGGGCCGTCACTTCTTGCATATGATTTTTTTGGATACTTCAAGACCTTTCCTGTATTCCTCCTTAGGGAGAAATATCTCCAGTTACTCCAGCTGATCCTCACTTGGCATGAACTCTTGGTTCTTTTGACCTTTCTGGTCACACTCTTTTGGCCCTTTCCTAGTATTTATTCTTAAAATGTACTTTAAATGTAACTGAAAACAGTATTCCACATGTGTTCTAACCAGTATATAATTCAGTAGGATTATTACCTCCTTTGTTTTAGATTCTGTGTCTGCATTAACGCATCTTAGGATAACTTTTTCAGATAATCTATTGACTCAGAAGAGTTTCCAGACCACTTTTTTCTTCTTTAGGAACTGTTGGGTAGCTAGCTATTCTATATTTGTGAAATTGAATTTTTGAAACCAAGAGTATAACTTTAAATTTATTCTCATTAAATTCATTTTATTCAATTTAAATCCTTAGTCTAGCCTCTCAAAAGATACACTGATTCTGTTATCCAACTTATTAATTATCCTTCACAGCTTCATATTGTCTGTAAAGTGGATAACCATGCTCTGACTAGCATCACTTAAATCAGTTCTGGGAGATTTTTAAGTAGCAAGGTGTCAAAGACAGATTTTTAGGGTATTCTTCCCTGTAAGAAATCTCTTTCCAGTTTGACAGAAACTCATTAATGACTATTTTTTAAGTTTGGTCATTCAACCAGTCTCAAGGTGACTTAATTATGTTGTCATCTATTCCATTTTGTTCCATTTTATCTGCAGTGAGGACATGAGCATCTTTGGCATAGTGTACTTGTTCTGTCAGAAAAGGAAATGGTAATATGTCATGACCTATCTTGGTGAAGCTATTCTGGATTTTAGTGACTACTCACCTTCCTGAGTTTAAATCTGGCATCAGACAATTATTAGCTGTGTGATCCCGGGGAAAGTCACTTAACCATATTTGCCAAAGTTTCGTCATCTGTAGAGAGAAGGAAATGGTAAACTGCTTCAGAATCCTTGCCAAGAACATCCTGACTAGGGTTAGAAAGAGTTGGACACTGCTGAAATGACAAGAAAAAACAAGAATTTTGTAAGGTGTGCAAGTCAGTTTCATTGGGTTGTAGTTTGTAGACTCGGATCTGTCCTCTTGTTTTCTTTTAGAATAGCATTTCTCTTTGTCCAGTTCTGCTATACTTTCTTTCTTATTAGAAACTTTCCAGAATCATCAGCAATGATCCAGTAATCATATTTGCCAGTTGTTTCTGTCATTTAGGATGTAATTAATCCAAGTTACTGACTTGACCTCATCAAATATAAATTACGGTTTCTTTACTTTTTTTGAATTTCTGTTCCCTGCTAGCAGTTTTTTCCATCTTTCCTTATCCAGAGAGCAGTCTTCTTAGAGAAGAAAACATAAAATAGCAGTTAAGGGTTATTCTACATCATCACCACCATTTTCATCTTCATCCCATCTACTGTGAGCCCTTGTAGTAGCTTTTTGCCTTCCTTTTGCCCTTATTAGATTTTTAGAAGCTGTTTTTTGTTCTGAGCTTCCATGACCATGTCATTCTGGACTTTTAACACTAAGACATTTTTCCTGTAGGACTATGTCACTGTATTGTTTTCATCCTCAATTACTCTTCCATTTTTTGCACATATCTTTTATTTATTTATTTCTCATAAAAAATTATATTTTTTCTTTTATTAAATCTTTCTCAATTTTAAACTACAAAATTAATATTTTTTAGTTTTAAATTTTTTCCCTTCCTCCTCCTCCCCCCACTCATTAAGAAGGCAAGCAGTATCAGCTATCTTGCCAAAAAATGTCCCAAAAGAAAGAAAAGTCTGCTTCAATCTGCTCTCTCTTCTCAGTTTTGTCTCTGAAGGTGGATATCAATTTTTATCATGGGTTCTTTGGAATTGTCTTGGATCTTTGTTTGATCAGAGTACCTAAGTCTTTCACAGTTGCTCATCATATTATATTGCTATTACTGTGTATGATGTTCTTGTTCTGTTTATTTCACTTTGTTCATATAAATCTTCCTAGGTTTTTCTTAGACCATCATGTTTGTCATTTCTTATAATACAATAGTACTCCATCACAATCATTTACCACAACTTATTCAGTCATTCCTAATTGTCCAATTCCTTGTCACCGCAAAAAGAGATACTGTAAATATTTTTTGTACGTAGATCTGTTTTCATTTGCTTTAATATCTTTGGGATGCAGACCTAGTAGCAGTACTACTGAATCAAAGTACACGCACAGTATTTTAACCTTATATAATGGGCTTCATTCCAACTTGTTCTCCAGAATGGTGGACCAGTTCACACCACTATTAACAATGCATTATCAAGAATTTGCCATTTTCCTTTTCTGTAATGTTAACTAATCTGAATGTCAGGTGGCATCTCAGAGTTGTTATAATTTGCATTTTTCTTTTATTAGTGATTTAGAGCATTTTTTCCATATGACTATAAATTTCTTCTGAAAATTGCCTGTTCATATCCTTTGATCATTTATCAATTAAGAAATGGCTCTTATTTTTATAAATTTGGTTTAATTTCTATTTGCAAAATGAAGTCTATTAGAGAAACATGCTATAACATTTCCCCCCCAGTTTTGTGTTTTTCTTCTGATTTTGGCTGCATTTCATTTTGCATGTATCTTTTTACAAAAATCCTAGTTGGTTGATGAGCTCTTTTTAGAGCCATTTTGGTCACTTTAAGAAACTCTCCCTTTTCCTTTTCGTTGAAATTATTTCTTGCATACTGAGTCTTGAAAGTTTTATTCCTGGGGAATTCTCATCTCACATGAGTCACATTTTTTTCTTTTTAAAATTAGGTGTTGGGGGGCAGCTAGTGGCGCAGTGGGTAGAGCATCAGCCCTGAAGTCAGGAGGACCTGAGTTCAAATTTGGTCTCAGACACTTAACATTCCCTAGCTGTGTGACCCTGGGCAAGTCACTTAACCCCAATTGCCTCAGCAAAAAGCAAAACAAAAACAAAAAATAAAATTAGGTGTTGGAAATCTCCTTATCCATTCTCTGAACCTTTGCCACTGGACTGATGTTAGTCCAGACCTAACTTGAATCCCTTCCTTAAAGCAGTGGTTACTGCCCCCTAAGTGCTCATTTCCTGTACTCCCAACAATTTGAAAAGTCTTGAGCATCTGATTGTCCTGCTATATTACTCCACTCTTCTGATGATATTGCAATGACACATTTTCTTAAATTCTTCAAGAGACTCTTATTGCTCATCCCATTGGCCTTTTTCAGTCATTCTTATTGCCTTCCTTGCAAATGTTGGCCCTCAGTGATCACCCTCATTTACTTCAGAAATTGTTTCTTAGTTTTACAAGTCAGTTGGATCAGCAAGCATCTACTAAGCATCTCCTGTTTGCTGAGTGCTTTTCTTAGCCCTGGGGTTAAAAACACACAAAGTAATATTTATTTTAAGGAGCTCACATTCTTTTGGGGGAAATAATGCATATGCATTAAAATAAAACATTTTTATGAAGTAAATATAAAACTATTTAAGGTGGGAGGATAATGCATTACTAAGGTCTGGAAGCTCTCATATAAGAAATGGCCCTTGAATTGAGTTTTTAGGGACACAGGAAAGAGAAACTATTCAAGAACCCAGAGATAAAAAAGGGAATATTTATGCCTGAGGACAGTTTGGATGTGTTGACTGTGTGGAAAAGTGAAGTATGCAGTAATTCCTGGAAGAATTGCTGAAGCAAAATTGTCAAGTAATTTGTGCCCAAGAAGTTTGTATTCAGTCCTAGAGGCTATTGGAAGCCACCAGAGCTTGTTGACTACCAGAGTGGCTTGGTTAGGCCTACTTTTTCAGAACTTCAGTTTGGTAGGCATGTGGTAGATGGACAGGATAGAGAGAGGTGGAAGAGAGGCCATCTGGAAAGCTTAAAGGAGGGTGTGTGAGTGTGAAGAAGGCACATTCCCTTTGAGATATCCTGGTGAGAAGCTCAGCAAAACATGACAGCTGATGAGCTAGGAGTTTGTAGAGTTAGTGAGGAATCAGTGATGATTTTAAAGTTGCAAACCAGGGATGTTTTCAATCCCCTTTTAAAACGATCCCTTACTGGCTTCTCCTTCCCATCTTCTTAATGTCGGTGTTCCTCAAGGCTCTCTCTTTGATCCTCTTCTATTCCCTATCTTCATTTACATCAGGGCTTCTTTACTTGGTTCTAGAGATTCCTTGCAGGTTCAGGATTAAAGATTTTAGGAGGATGGATGAAAAAAATAGCACCTTTTTTCAAATAAAATTTGTTTCCTTTGTAAGACTATTATGTATTTTAGGCATTTAAAAACATCATTTGGAAATACTGCACCAGATTGCTAAAGGGACATAGATTGCTAACAGGGTAAAAGTCCCTTCCCACAAGGTAGCATTAGTGAGTAAAAAAGCCCTGGTGTTCATCACAAGACCTGGGCCTTGGTTTTGACCAGAACACTTACTAACTGAATGAGCTTTGGGAAGTCTTGTCAAACAGTAAAGTCTCAGGTTTTTTTAAAATATGTAAAATGGAAAATAATAACTATGTGACCTACTTTCTAGAATGGTTATGGGTTCCAAATGAGTATAAACTGTAAAACATAGGTGTCAACAAATACTCCCCCTCAGAGCTTCTCTGATGATGGATCCCTCTAAATCCAATGTCTTATCATGGCTTTCTAACCCTGCTCAGGCAGCTAACTTCCCCCTTTTTTGTTTGTGTTTTTGTTGTTCACTTAATTGTCTCTGTTCATTACTTAGGATTATTTGAGACTCTTCAAGTTCTTGTTTTTCCTATACTTCTCACCACCTGTTACTGTCTCCTTTTAATGCTATAATATCTCACATATCTATTCATTTTATTTACTTGGTCCAGACTTGTGTTTTCATTGGTATAGTTTTGGGAGGAGGAGCTGAGACATCCAGGAATTTGCCCAGAGTCATATAGCTGAAGTGTGTCAGATTAGAACTTGAAGCTGCTGAGGGCATCCCAACTCTCGGGCCTGCTCTCTGCATGCTGCTTCCTTGATCCCTTTCTCCTTTTCTAATCTTAGGTTTGCACCCATAGAACAGGCTTGCATTACAGTCTCCTTTAATATCCCAATCATCTATTCTTTAAGCCTCCATTCTCTGTCTCAGATCTGTATTTCACATTGCTGCCAGATTATTTTTTAAAATTACTTTTACTGATATTTTTCTTTTTACATCACTTAAATTTTCTGATATTAAACTTCTCTCCCAGAGAGCAATCCATCATAGGAAAGAATAAAAGAAAAAGGAAAAACAAGTCAGCAAAATTAAGCACCATATAGAAGTTGCACATTGTCCCCAGTACACCCCCCCCCTTTGACCCTGCCCTTGTACTGGAACTGCTGTCTCAAAGGATAACAGTGACTTTGTGTGGTAGAGTGTGGAAGACCTGCCTACAACACAAACCTTTTGACCCTGGGCATATCACTTAACTTTCTCTGAGAATGAGTTTATTCATTTGTGGAATGAGGATAATGATAGGTAGTAACTATCTCCCAAGGTAATTGTGTTGATCCAGTGAGATCTAACATATGTAAAGAGTATTTTGAAAACTAAAGAGGGACTGTAGGAATGTCAGTTATCACCTAATTGTTAAATCTGATGACCTTTTAATCAGGTTTATCCTTGTTGACATTTTAGCAGCTCTGATACTACTAATCATGTGACTTTAAACATTTCTTCTCCCCTGATCTCTGTAACACTGGTCTTTGCTGGTTTTCAACCTACCTCTCTTTAACTAGGTTTCTTTCCCAGATCATTATCTGTCTTTTGCCTCTTAGCATTGATGATCCCAAAGCTCTGTCCCAGGTTTCTCTTGTGTCCATCTCCCCTCACTTCCTGGTTTGTAATCATATCTATTTCCAGATGTCTGTTAATATCTCCATTATAGAAGAATCTCAACTGTACAATAATAAGTGGCATATACATGATGCTCCTATGTACCAAGCACTGTGCTAAGAATCTTATCATTTTTTTATCTCATTTGATCCTCACAATGATCCTGTGAGGTAGGAACTATTGAAACATCCTCATTTTATATAGAGGAAATTGAGGTCAGGGGTCTTGGCTAGGGTCACACAAAATCGTGTCCGAGTCTGGCTTTGAGTTCAGGTTGTCCTGGCTGTGCGTGGGTGTATGTGACTGTCCCAGAAGTCAGAGTGAAATTCTAAGTTTTCATATTTTAAAACTTGGTTAAGGTTTTTGGACATGCTGTATTTATACCCACAGCTTCCCTCTTTACCACATTGGGAACCTCTTATTTCCCAGCCTTTGCTGGACTTCTTTCCCTGTGTGTTCCACTGGCTGCTCTGCTGATCCTATTGGAATGGAGCTCATCTCTGTGGCTCTTCCCACCTTCCTTCTCGCTCCTGGAGATCAGCATCATTCTTTGGCGTCAGTCTTCTCTTCAAGCTCTCATGCTACTTCAGTCCCCATCCTGTCTTGCCTTGAAGTCTGGAAGTAGGTTCCTCACTGGTTTTTCTACCAGTAATGTCCCTGCTTTCTAATCCATCCAGAACAGGGCTGCCACATGACGGTCCCTGAGGCACAGAGGGTTCTACATTGTAGAACCAGAGCTCACCTGATTACAGACGAGGAAACGGAGTCATATGGGTCAGCTGGGGCAGAACCAGGATCCAAACCAGGGTCTTGCCATGCCAGGTCAGTGACTTTTCCCCCCTGTACCATACTGCCTCTTGTACATGTGAAGATGGGACTCTCCTCCTAAGTCCCTATTAACTCTAGGTTGACCTAGAGACAGCCTTTATCTCTGCTCTGATTTCAGTGTACTTTTCTGTGTGCCTGCTTTTACCTGTTCTCCCTTCCTGCATTTGCATGGGATTGGGATGGAATCAGTCCTACTTCATCTTCATCTACTCAGAATGTTGATCTTCATTCAGGCCTGAGCTTGTAAACAAAGCCCTTGTCCTGTGAGGTCTGCCATGAAACTCCTAATTGTTAGTGGCTTTGTCCTTAGCACATTCTGTTGAGGCTCTTTGTCTTAGCTATTCTGAGACTTCTCACTCTCTGCCCTTTATCATGTTAGATGTTATTATTAATCTCCTCAGTAAAATATAAGTTCGATGACAAAGGAGAATATTTCAGTTTTGTATCCTTGGTATCTAGTGTAGTTTATGTAGACAATGTGATACTTTTTCAAAACTCTGGTGGGATTATAAAATGATAAGACTGGCTTTGAAGGCAATTGCGAAAGAGGAGTTTGAGTTTACAGTCTTCCACATCAATAGTAAAAAAAAGAAATTTATGTCATGGCCTTAAATTTTTTAGTTTCACTACTTTATTCTCATTTACTGGCAATAAAAATTAGTTTAATTACTTTGTAGTCATATTTTCTATTTCAAGATTAGCATAAGTATGGAAATTGGAAAAACTATCTTGCTAGTAAATATTTCTAGCAAATTTATGAATTATTTCAGAGCACACTGAAAATGCTGCTTGAAGTGTTTTTTGTTAACTACTCTCTCCAAAGTTGCCAGTGATCTCTTAGTCAAATTGGATGATCTTTTCTCATTCCTAATTCTTTTCAATCTATCAGTTGACTATCCTTTTCTCCTGGATATTCTTTCCTAACTAGGATTTCCTAATAGTTTCTTGGCTTAATGTTCTCCCTGTTAAAATGCTACTTAGGCTCTTTGCTGGCTCATCATTCAAATCATACTTCCTGTGTGGGTGCTGTCCAAGGTCTAGTCCTGAGTCTCCTTTCGTCTCTTTCAAATCCTCTTTCTCTGGGTGACCTCATCAGCTCCCCTGGATTTACTGTCATTACTCTGCATATTTCGAGCTGGGTGTCCCAGAGACACCTTAAACTTGACATGTCCAACACTGAATTCATCATCTTTCCCCAGGAGCCTTTATTTCTAAATGTGCTTTTTTCTCTTGAGGGCACCACCACCATCTGTCTTTGCAGGGTCTCATCCTTATCTTTGATATTTTGCTTTCACTTCTCCTTCCTTTCTGGGGCTGGGAAAAGTACTGTGAATAAGCCATCCCTTTCCACAAGGAGCTTACTTAACACTCCACAGTTACCAGGGCTTGCCATTTCTGTTTTCACAGCGTTTCTCACATCTAGTCCACCTCCCACTGAGGCTCAGGCTCTCATCATCTCTGCCTTTCTTGTTTTTCTGACTGCCCCCCTTCCCCAGAAAGGGGACTTCTTGCCATTGGCTTCCAATTCCTACATCCAAAATAATCTTCCTTTGGTGCCTATCTAGCCAGCAACTTCCCTGGCTTTCTAGGTGACTACCTCTGTTTAATTCTTAAAAGCTATAAAAAACCCAACTTAGCCCCAGCCGCATCCTTCTAGATTTATTAGTTCTTACTAAACTTTCCACGTTCTAGAATCTCTTGTTTTTTCTCTGTTCTTCACTCATGGCATGTTGTGCCTTATCTCAGTGCTCTCCTCCTTTTCTTAATCTCAGAGACTCTCTCTTTCTTTAAAATGAAGCCCAAATGCCAACTTCTGCATGCGTCTAGAGCTGTCCCTCCCGTAGTACCTCGTATTTATGTTTGTATGTACATACATATTTATTGACTTTATATTTATGCTATATATATATATTATGTATATTTAGTTTTATCTTAATGTCATGTTAGCTCCTTGGGAAAAGGGTTGGTTTCATTCTTGGTACTTTAATCCTTAGTACAGTACCTGGCATATCATAGATACTTAATACTTTTTTAATTGGTTGATTAAGGGGGTGTTTACTAACTATTCAGTACTGTGTTGTTGTTTTTAAAGGACTGGGAGATCCTGCTTGCTTTTATATTACTGTGATTTTTGTTTTAAATGGACTAATGATGACATTATTCTTCATATATGGCACATACCTAAGGTAAGACTGTTTAAAAGTTTCAAGTGGATTTGATTTTTAATTTATTAATATTAAAATAGTTAGTTTGTAGTAGAATAACAAAGCACTCTATAAATTTATTGAAGTATATGTAAAAGGAGTCTCAGCACTAGAAGACTAGTTACCAGGTGATGGTTTTATTTGGGCCACAGTAGCTTTCTAAAATAACCTAATGAGGTGAGCAGGGTCATGATTTAATCTCTGATTTGATTGCCAATGATTTGGCACATCGAAGCAAATTTAAGGGGAGAATATTAACAATGTACATATAGAAGTTTGGAGATGCCATTGAAAGATAAATCTCGTAGTTTTTGTTTAATCCTTAACAAAGTGTTTGGTTTTAGTTTTGCCATGTCTTCATGTTAACTTTCACTTTGTAAAAGCTAGAACACATTTTTTTTTGAAAGCAACTTGAATATAAGTTTTCTCAAATAGAAAGTAAATACTAATACAAAATCAAATACAAATTTTATTTTTGGCTCTTAAAATAATTACTGATTTAAAAAAATTAAAATAGCTTCCTCCAATCTTTATATTAATTTTAAAGTAAAGTTTATTAACCTGTAATTGTAACATCTTTTAAATTTACAAATTTTAGTATTAGTCATTCAAGAAGTATCACTTTTCTTCTATTTACAAAGTAGTGATCAAATGGGCCTTTGCCTTAAAGAGATTAAAATCTCTTAATGTAGGCAAGGGTGATAAAGTTCTGTTGAAGACAAATGTGATAAAATTACAGATGTTCACTGAGGGAGATTGTCAAAAATTGTGTTGTTACACAAGGAATGAATGAGGTTATTGAAACTTACCTGCCAGAAGGTGCCTCAATAGCAGTGTATTTTTAAATATCCATTTTATTTATAAATGCCACTCTGTTAATTTTCATATTTTCATTTTCTAATTTAGCTTTTTTTTAAACAAAAATACATATTTTGTAAATGCCCTTGGGTTTTGGTTTTTTTTTTTTTTTTGGTCATCCCTGGATATACTTAACTTCATCATCCTTTTCAGAATGAATGTTTCCTTTTAACAAAGGAAACTGATTAAATTCAACAAGAGATAATGATGACTTCTGTGAATATCTAGGCCCTTGCACTCTTTCCTAGTCTATTGTCCAGAGGAAGAAAATGGTCTTTTCAGGATCTGCTCAGGGTCCGTAGAAGTCTTGTTTGTTGATGGCTTTGTAGTCATGATTCTATTTGTTGTCTCGTTCTGATGCATACAGTGACTATAAGACCCATGTTTTGTAAGATTTTTCAAAGGATTCTTTTATTGTACACTGATTTATTTATATTTAATACCACAGTGCTTTTTTTCTTTTTTAGCCCTTCCCCAGTTGATGGGCACCACTTTGGTGCTACTTACTTGCTAGCACAGAATGTGCTTATGATTGTTTTAGTATATATTGGACTTTTGTTTCTGTCTTTGACTTCCTTGGGACAAAGTAGTGAGATTGCTGGGTCACAAAGTATGGACACTTTAGTAATTTTTCTTGCTCAATTCTGAATAAACACCTAGAACAGTTGGTTATCTTTGCAGTTCTACCAGCAAATACTGTATTTGTCTTCCCATAATCTCTTCAACAAAAATGTTCCCATATTTTTTCATTTTTGTAAATCTGATGATGATAGTTAATCCCAAAGTAGTTTTGATTTTTAATTGTATACGTATAAAAAGAATTTTATCTATTCATGTTTTCTCTATATAAAGACTAAAATCATTGAAATCCTGTCTGTTCAGGGTATATGAGCCACTTATCAGATTCCGATATCATTCATTAATTACCTTTCCTTTAAATTTTCAAAGTTCTCATGATTAGGAATATTCCATGTTAGCATGTTAGCATTATCCATGCTTCTGTGTTAACATAAAATGTAGAAAGGCAATCAATGTAAATGATCATGGCCATATGGCAGTATTTTCAATCATTTTCTCTGTTCTTTCTTTTTTACTTTGATCTCTGTGCTGCCATTTCTTTTGTTGTACCTAATAGAGAGTTCTTTTTTAAAAAATAGATTTTTTATGTCATTTGGTTTATATCACTTAGATTTCTCCCATATGCCATCACTTCCTTATTTCTACTTCCCCACTATCCCCCATATGCTTTGTTTAAAAAACAAATAAACAACAAAACTGATCATTACATTGAAAAATATCTGATGTGATATATGCATATACATATATATATATATATATATAGCTATAGAAAGATATAGAAAGAGAGAGAAATAATATTCCTCACCTATGAATCCCTCTGCCTCTGAAAAGGATATGGGTAATGTGCCTTCTCCTTTTCAGACCACATTATTAACAGAAGATTCATTGCAGGAAGAGTAATAATTTAATTACTCTTAAATTTCCTTATTCACCTCTCCTTTTCTTTCTTTTTGCCTTAGGGGGAATGTATTATAAATGTTGTTCTGTATAGCTTTCTTATGGCAGATTGTTTACATTCAATTTCTCTCCTGAATGTCAACCTGATATTAATTTTAAGATGGAAAGTGCCTTAATTTTGAGTGTAATTAACTCACTCTGATCTGAAAGCTTTATTTCAGGCTCTCAGTGTTTGTTTTTCCCATTGTCTTACTGTTCATTTTTTCCCTTCTTTTTCCATTAATTGTCTTTAAAACATTTCTTCTTGTGGTCTTTCCAAAGGTTTTAGAATTAAAGTTTTAGTGTGAAAAACCTGTTTTTAAATTTTAAGTGTTTGTTAATGAGAGACAGCCTTTACACACACACATACACACACACACACAAATATGTGTGTATATGTATGTATGTGTAAACACAACTATATCTAAAACCACATACATAAACACACATATACACATCTATTTGGATGCTGTATCATTTGTTTATATGTTTTATATGTTTATATGTGTTGACATATGTGTTTAGTGCATATATATTTATTATTGTTATTACTTCATTGTCTATGATACCTTTTAGGAAGATATAGTTTCTTTAATTCTTGCAATTAGATTATTTTTGCTTTGGTTTGTCTGAGATCATGATTGCTGTCTCTCCTTTTTTTTACTTCAGCATATTAGATTCAGCTCTAGCCCCTTAGATCTATGTATTTTTCTGTACTTCAATTGTATTTCTTGTAAGCAACATAGTGTAAGATTCTAGTTTATAATACATTATATTATCCACTTCCATTTTATGGGTGAGTTTATCCAATTCACATTCACAGTTGTGATGACACATTGTTTAATGTATTCTATCCTGTTTTTCCTCATTTATCCTCTGCTCCCTCTCCTCGCTCCCCAAAAGAATAGATTTCTATACTTAAATGAATATATGTATATACATATACATATATGTATATATGTGTGTATATGTATATATGTGTGTGTATATGTATATGTGTGTATACACACACACACACACACACACACATTATTCCCTCTTTAAGCCAGTTCTGAAGATATTCAAGTTTAAGGTTCAAGTAGTGCTCATTCCTCATATTTCCCTCCATTGTAATAGAGCTTTTATACCTCTTAATGTGAGATAGTTTATCCCATTCCATTGCTCCCTTCCCTCTTTTCCCAGTGTAATCCTCTCTCCTACTCTTTAATTTTGTTTTTTTTAATATTATGCCATCAGAGTCAACTTAAATCTTCATTATCTGTTTATGTATATACTCCTAACTGCCCTAATAGAAGTACAATTCTATAGAGTTACAAGTATCATCTTTCCATATAGAGATGTAAACTGTTTTTAGTTTAACCTTATTGACTTCTTTATGTTTTCTCCTTTTTTATTTACCTTTTTATGCTTCTCTTCAGTCTTGTATTTGAAATCAAATTTTCCATTTAGCTTTGTTTTTTCCATCAGGAATGTTTTCATGCAGTAAAATTTCTACTCTCTTCTGTATCTTTGTCAGCATAAAGCTGTAGGAAACTATTTTTTTCACTTTTAAATTTTAATAGTATTTTATTTTTCCAAATACTTACAAAGAGTTTTCAACTTTGCAAAACCTTGTGTTCCAAATTTTTTTCCCTTTCCTTCCCTCCTCTCCTCCCCAAGACAGTAAGCAATTCAATATAGGTTAAACATGTGTAATTCTTCTAACCATTTTCATATTAGGAAACTATTTTCTACATCATCCAATATAAATCCTTAGTTTAATAACAAGACCCATTCCTCTTAATTAGATTTTATAATGTAATCAAATATCTTTAAAAAGGACAAATTATAGCTAATTTCAGATTAGTTTAGCTGATTAAATGTAAAGAGAAAAATAAGATATTTCTAGTAGATTTATACTAGATTTCTACCATATGAGTAGAAATAAAATGAAAAGAAATCATGGAATCACAGTAATTCAGAGTTGGAAAAGACTTGGGAAGTTGTGTAGATAGGAAGGAAGCATGAATGCAGAGATAGAATTGACAAGATTTGTCACCTAATTTGATAGGTGAGATAAGTTAAGGAATTAGAAGATAAGGGTTATTCTTTACCATAACAGGGAAGTGGTTCTGGAGAGCTTGCTGAGTTTGAGCAGCATTTGGGACAACCTCTAGGAAATGTCAAGTAATCTGTGATGTGTGCCTGGAACTCAGGGGGAAGATAATGGCAGAACATAGGAGTTTGGTAGTCATGCATAGAATAGTGGTTGGATCTATGGGACAGGATGAGGTAAGTTAAGAGATCAGAGAGGAAAGAGGAGGACCAAGCACAGAATCAAAGACGACCCGGAATTATCAGGTATGTTGGATTAAAGTTCATCAAAGGAGCGAGATTCAGAAGTGGTCATGCTAGTAGCAGGAATATCATAAAAACCTAGGGAAGTGGGATCCATTGTATTCCTTTTGGTTAAGTAAAGGTGTATACACCTGGAGAAGAGGCTGTTAGATTTGGTGATTAGGATGTTGTTGTTAACTTTGGATAGAGCAGTTTCAGTTAATATCATTTGAAACTGGATTGTAATGGGGAGGAGAGCTAGGAATAAGTGGAGGCACTGAGAGTAAATAACTTCTCAAAAAATTTTGGTTTAGAAAATGAGAGATTGGGACCATAGCCTATTCCATTATTGGGTAGCTTTATAGCCAGACTCAATCTCGATTTGTTTCTTCAGTTTTTATTTCTATTTTCTCTCTGGGCCTAAGTAAAACAGATCTATTAGACATGACATATTTTGAAAATAAGGTTATGTTTAGAAATATGAGAAGTCAGAGGTAATGTTAAAAAAACAATAAGAGTTGGAAGTCACTACTTAAAATTGTCTGAATCACTTAGCTGGTAGCATAAACATTGTAAACAGAGTCTAATTCCTTCTCATATAAAACTTGGATAGCAAGTTTCAGAAATTATTGGCAAAGGACAAATAAATAATTAAAAGGCATTATTCTATCCTTTGGTGCCTTCTGTCTGTCTTATATTTTGGTCGCTTCTTCTAAAACCCCATTGCCTTAGGACACTTGGAAAATAAAGGTCTATCTGTCTACCTTAATTTTATTCTTAGAAAACAGCTGAAATGATCTGTTAGCTCCTATTTACATAGCACAACAACCCTGAGGTAGGCAGTGATGTGTCATGGTTTTGTGGGCAATGAAATTGAGGCACAGAATGGTTAGGAGATTTGCCTGTGGTCCACAAGTAGGCAGTGGCAGAGTTGGGAATCAAACCCAGGGCCACGTTGAGCTCTTGCTTTGCTCCCTAGCTATTGAGCAATGCAGGTTGAACTATAGAAATCGAAGCAAGCTTACCTTGAAGAAGTTCAGTGGACATTTCTAGCATTTTAGAAATTATACGAATAATGTTTTCTGAATTCTCTTTTGTAATTATCAGAATAATTCATAGGGTCCTAGTTGAATATAAAACTATGACTCTTCCCTAAACAGAATATTTGATTAATTGGAATCTTCTCTCTCTCTGAATACTTTGCCCAAGTGATAATCCTCAGACAAGCTATGACTATAATATAAGATTTTAAAAAACAACTCATCTATTGAAATCATTATACCATCTTGGGAAACTGTAAACTTAGTACAAGTATCTCATTACTCAAGACAGTTTTAGAACATTTTTGGCATTGTTTTCAGAGCCAGTTTGTTAAACAGGAGAGCATCAGTTATATTTTTTTTTATCATTATACTTTTTTAAAAACCAAAGATGCTTTCCATTTTTATCTATTTTTCTATACACTTTACATATCTAGCAGCTTTGATTCTTCCTAAGTTTGTCAGTTTAAACACAAAATCAAAACCTAATTCTACTTTCAAAAGATGAAGATTTGCTATGACAGAATAAAAAAAAAGGATTTTCCAAACTTTGACACCAATTCAAAAGGAGTTCCCAAAATGTTTTGAATTATTAGAATAAATATGTAGTCTCATTTATATCAACATAGATTGTATGTTTGTTTAAAAATCATTTATATTTGTTTATAATTATACATATATATCCAAACATTCTTATTAAATGTTAAATATCAAACTATTACTAGCATTTTACATTTCAAGTATGTATAAATATATTTATTCAGGCTAGAAATATTAACCACTATTGGTACTTTGAAATCTACATGAAAATGAAATAATGTAAATTATTACTAATTGGTTTGCTTTTAATGTGTTGGATAGAGTTTATTTACTAATATGTATTTTTTCAAATTTAGAGAATTACATGTTTATTTTATGTGTGTTCTTTACGTGTATATGATGTTTCAAAAATTATGGCAAAGTTTTAATGTAACTATACATAACTTTAATTCATATTCTTTTTTTCTTTGCAGTGGGAGTCAAATTGGAGGTCTAATTACAGTACTGTGCTATTTTTTCAACCATGGAGAGGTTTGTTTTCCATAAATTAATTTTCATAATTTGCATGGGGAATTTTCTGATACCATATTTCCCCAGGATATTTAAATGTACTTTGGATTGAAAAATTATCATTTTAATTATAAGTAGGTCCTTGAAAGCAATTTAGAACTAAAATTTTTAGTATGATAATTTTCTAGCAGATAAATACTTTAGAATCTTATAAGAATATTCACTAAGAAAGAATATTTATTGTGTATATTATACAGTCTTAATTAGTAACACTGAATACTGAACTTAGAATATAAAATACAAAATGAATTTAAAACTATGGCAGCTCACTCTTAACAGAATGAAATCCTTTTTAAACCAAAACCACAGATAGACATAATGAAGATAAAATGTCTACAAGGCCAGTCTTTTCTCTGACTTGAAAATAAAAAGAAGTTATTGTCAGAAATATAGATTGTTCTGCAAAATTAGACTAGGACTTGGAAAGAAACATAAATGATATCTTTTTCTGTTCTCAGAAAACTTCTATTTTCAGAAACAAATCTTTATTGTTAATTCACCATTTTAAGTTCTTATACCCAGAGCTATATGGATCTTGTCAAATGTTAATTGAATTTTCTCATCTTATTTTTAAAAGATACAGAAAAGGTAATTCATAATTATAATTAAAGAGCTAGAGAGCTTAATAAAGAAAACCACCATTTGAAAAAATAGTCTCTAGATTTGTAGAATTATACATTTGGAGTGGATCTTGAAGGTTGTGTGTCCTGTTCACTTGACTCATTAAAGAAGAAGAAGTCTCAGAGAGGCTGGGAATGGTATGAAGTCACATAAATAATGTTAGCTGTAGAACTAGAGCCCAGGTATCCTAACTGTAGCCAAGTATTCTGTCTATCTCACAGGATGGTTCTTCTTAGTCTTGTGAGTCAACATGTTAAAGTATAAATTAAACTAAACATTTCAAAAGCACTGGTCATTACCAGCTTTGCAAAGATAAGCCAACACTTGAGAAACACCGAATTGTTGTACTGACACACGACTATTGTGTCCTATTCAGTATTACATTGTAGAGCAAAATCTCCCAAAGGAAGGACCTGGAATATGTCCAATTCTTGTATATCAAAGTCAAGCTTATTTTAAGTGAGCTTTGTGGAGGATATAACTGATTACTTCACTCAAAAGCAATAGCTAGGTAGAAAGCCTGCAGCACTCAGAATATGGTACATTTCAACATCCCTTCAAAGAGTTGAGTCCACACGTTATCTTTAATATACTTAAAAAAAATTGATGGCGCCAAATGGAGGAGGTAGGATCATGAGAGAAACATACATGTTTTTAAAGTCTTACAAGTCAGTTCTCACACTCAGGTTGTTGTGGATAATATTTTTCAGTTTATTGAAC
>JAJPUD010019799.1:0-25872 GCA_023553655.1 Myrmecobius fasciatus
AGAGAGAGAGAGAGAGAGAGAGAGAGAGAGAGAGAGAGAGAGAGAGATTTTTTCAGAAGAGGCAAGGTATTTCCTGGAATAGGAGGTAGAACAAACAAAAGAAACTACTGGTTAAATTTTAAAATTTCCCAGAGCAAAGAAGGAAACATAGACCTTCACTTTCCTTGGCAAAGGAGGCTGTGATGCACTACAAGTGGAGTCCTGACTACTTCTCTTTCCCAGGGTATTTTTCTTTCTTCCCCTGGTGTGAAAGGAAAATCAGTCCTGAAAGGGGAGGAGTAAAGAGAAGGGCTGGAGGTACACCTGAGCTGAGGGACTGAGGGAATTGACAGGAAAGACTAGCACAACCTATACAAAGGTGAGGATTGGTGAGAACTAACAACTCCCACAGGCGGCATAGCCCTCCACCTCTGCAAGGAAGTAGTAAAGTGGGATCACTTAGAAGGGGACAAGGTTTCATGACCCTACATCCAGTGAGGAGACCCTGTTCTCTAAAGACTGAGGATCAGGAGTGAGCTCAGCTGGCAAGTCTAAACTAGATCTGGGGCACAGGTTCCTCATTAGCTACTTCTTGGATTCAAGAGCCTCTGGGTATCAGCTGTGGAACAGTACAAGCCCTGGCCTGAGCCAACAATCCCAGCTCATTACAATGGAGACAGAAGCAAACATTGAAGGGCTCACTGCTGCTCTTTTCCTCTTACCCAAAACCAGCCTCTAACTGCCATCTTCTTCCTCACTCTCACCTCTCCCTTGGCTCCCCATCATACATAAATCAGTCTGATTTATCATGGAATCATAGGATTTTGAGCTTGGAGTTAGCTTGTTTTCCAGATAAGTGAACAGGCTAAGAGGGAAATGGCTTGTAGTAGCCGGAGCCAGGTCTTCTGTCTCCATATCTAAAATTACTTCTGCTTTCTCATGCTAGGTAACAATATGCACAGTATTTGACTCTTTCAAACACCATGAGAGAAAAGCCAGTGAACTTAGCAACAATGCTTCTAAGAAGCTCCACCAAGTTCTCCTCTCTGTTCTCATCAATGTTTAGAACTCTTGCATCTTTATCCCCTCCTCCACAGGGAAGATCTGGTTTTCTAGCAGCTGGGGGATCAGGTAAAAGCTCCACGGAGAAGTGAAGCATCAGTTGAATTTTGAAAGAAGAGAAGGCTTCTAAGAGGAGAAGGAATGGATTCCAGGCGTGAGGCACCCAGCCAGTGCAAAGGCACAGAGACAAGAAATGAATTGCTGTACATGAAAAATAGGAAAATGCCAATTTGACCAGATTGTAGCATATTTGGCTCCATCTTACCTCCATTCTCCCCTCCATGAATGCTACAATCCAACTAAATTGGTTTTCCTACTCTACCTCATACACAACACTTCCCCCAGGCTTGGAATGTACCTTTCCTCTGTTCTGATTTTCCTTCTGGACTCAGCTCAAAGGCCATCCTTCACATTCTGATTCTTCCTAGCTCCTCAAGCCTTCCCCCACCAAATCACCTTGCATCTATTTGGCACCTATGTGTTTTTATATGTTTTCATATGTACAGGTTTTTTGCCTTGACTAAATTGTATACTTCTTAAAGGTTTAACTTCTGGTTTATCCTCTCTGCCTAAGACAATATTTAGCCCATAACAGGACTTTTAATAACTACTTGTTTAATTGATTGCTCTAATTCCAAAGAACCAGTGTAGACAGCCCCATTTTGTGGGCTGGACATTGATTGAGTACATGTAAATTGCTACTAAGGCAGCAAAGAGGCACATAGAACACTAAACCTGCAATCAGGAAAACTGGTCTTCATGAGTTCAAATCTGGCCTCAGATGCTTACTAGTAGGTGACCCTGGGCAAGTCACTTAACCTATTTGCCTCAGTTTCCTCATCTGTAAAATGAGCTGGAGAAGGAACTAGCTAACCACTCCAGTATCTTTGCCAAGAAAACTTTATAAGGAATCACAGTCAGACGTGGCTAAATGATTGAACCCATCAAATCACTAAATCTCTCAGAACAGCTCATGTTCACTGGATAAATAGTATATCATATTATTTTTTCAAATGATCTGTTGATATACTTGGTTTGTCTTTTTTTAATGCAGTGTTTACTTCCCAATAACCTCCCCTGATGTAACCTTCCCTTTTAGAAAAGCACTCACCTAAGCAAAACAATCTGATTTGTCAACGGTAACTGAAAAAGATGATAAAATTCTACAGCCCTCTCACCAGAGAGGAAGGAAGCGTGTTCCAACCTCAGAGCCAAAGTGCCCTCTGCCCACATTACATATGGCTGTATTTCCTCCCTCTCATGAACTTGTCCAATCCATTTCCCTTCCTGATGTGGCTCCTCTGCCAGTGAAAATAATAGTTATAGCAATAACAGGAATAAAGCACTTATAGCAGAATTATTAGTGATCCAGAGAGACGCTTATGGATACTGAATTTGGATCAACGTGCACTATTTTCACTTTTTTTTTCTTCTTTTTTTTCTTTCTCATGATTTTTCCCTTTTGTTCAGATTTCTCTGACTTATGTGGAAATATGCAAAAAAGAATGTAATATTTTAACATATTTAACATGTATTGGACCACCTGCCATCTGGGGGAGAGGGTGGGGGAAAGGAGGGGAAATTTTGGAACAGAAGGTTTTGCATTGTTGAAAATTACCCATGCATATGTTTTGTAAATAAAAAGCCTTAATAAAATTTTTAAATGAATGTATATATATAATCTAAAAGAAAAAAAATATTATTAATCCAGAGAGATACCTATGGAGACTAAATGTGATCAACATACACTATTTTCACTTTTTTTCTTTTTTTTTCTTTCTCATGATTCTTCTCTTTTGTTCTGATTTTTCTATCCCAACCTGACATATGGAAATAGGCAAACAAAAAAAATGAATGTACATGTATAACCTAAAAAAAAAAAAAAAAAAAGTCTTACTGATCCTGTTTTACATAGCACAAAACAGAGGGTAGTCACATGACTTGTTCTCATAGACATAGGTAAGGACATCTAGGGGGTGCCATAGCACATAGAATGCTGAACCTGGAATCAGAAGACCTGAGTTCAAATCCCACCTCAGACACTTACTAGCTGTGTGATGCTGGGCAAGAAACCCTGTTTCTTTATCTGTAAAATGAGTTGCAGAAGGAAATGGCAAACTACTCCAGTAGTTTTGCCAAGAAAACCCTAAATGAGGTCAGAGAACATCAGACACGACTGAAATGACTGGATGACAAAACATGTATCCTTGCTTGCATGTGTCCTTCTCCTGTCTCTAGCCTGCTCTGTTCCACTCAGGCCAGCCATAGGTTAGAGGCCAATTCTTTCCAGTTGATAGGGTTCAGGTCCTGCCTCGGACACATACTGGCAGCAGGGAGACTCTGGGCAAGGCATTTAATTTCTCAGTACCATCAGGCAATTCTCCAGGTTATAACTGGAGTAATGGAAGGGAATAAGCATTTATTAAGCACCTACTGTGTTTCAGGCCCTACAAAAATTATCTCATTTGAACCTCACAACAACCATGCAAGGCATTATCTTCATTTTATAATTGAGGAAACTTAACAGAGATTAAATGACTTACCCTGGGTCACCCAACTAGTAAGTGTCTGAAGCTGGATTTGAACTCAGGCCTTCTTGACTCCAAGCCCAGTGCTCTAAGCACTGTAGACCACCCTGGTTGCCTAGGGGTGTAGCTGCTTCTTTGCAGTGGGAGAGGAAGCATCTTTATTGGGAATTCCCATAGGATTAAATTAAATTCCCGTAGAGATTAAATGTCCATAAGTATTTTGGCTCTGTATGTTTTTCTGGATTTTTTTCAGGAAAGACCTAGATGAGCATGATTTTGGGTAGAGTGGGGAAGGAGTGAGTCTGATCAGCCAAGGCACCCTCTGGCCCAAGGTCAAAGATCCTCAGTCCAAAACACTTTTGAAACATGTATAATTGTCATTCACCAACAGCACTCTCATGTCACTCCCTGACTAACCCTCCATGGCTCTCCACTGCCTACTAAATAAAGCACATGCCCCTGGCATTAAAGGCCTCATGCAATCTGGCTGCAGCCTTTCTGGTCTTATTATGTACTAAAGAGTACTGTCTCTGGAATCACAGGACTTGGATTCAAACCTCACCTCTGATGCTTACTGCCTGAAGGACCTTGAGTAAGTTACTTCACAGCCTTGGACATCTGTAAAATCACCGAGTAGGCTAGATGGTCCAGGATCACAGTCTGCTCCAGATTTATGGTCCTATTTATTCCATATTCTCCCTTTCTTGTTTTTATTCTGTTTCCATCCCCATGGCTTTGTCCTTATTTTACCCTCTGTTACTGGAAGGGAACCCACATTCTCTCTCACCCCAATCATATGTCCATCTCCCAAAGTTCCTCCCTTCTTTTAGGGCTCAGTATTACGTTTGCCATAAAGCTTTCCCTGATTCCTGTCTGCCACCACCTCCAACCTGATGAAAATGACCTTTCCCTCCTTGAATTTCTCATATCCTTTCCCTGGACCTCTCCTCCTGGCTTATCCTTCCTCCTCTTCCTCTTCCTGTCCTCCTCTCTCCTTTCCCCTTTCTCCTCATATGTATATATACATACACAGACATATACATATATATATACATGTGTATATGTATGCATATACATGTACATATACATATATTTGCTTATACTTATATGTACATACACATATAAATCTCCTCTAACTAGACTAGAAGCTCGTTGAAGTCAAAGACTATTTCCCTTCTGTGTGTGCTTTCCCAATTCATGGCATATAATAAGCGCTTAATAAATGCTTCTAGTTTTATTATTATTATTTCTTGATATTCTTGATATATTGATATTATCTTGATATATTATTATTTCTGGGTTTATTATTATTTAATATTTCTGATTTATTAATAGTCTATCCAGACCATCTGGATAAAACGTGTGAATCCACAGGGACTATTTAAGTCCCCTTGCTGAGAAGGAAACTTTCCTTTCCTTGGAAACATTGTCAAATGCTGCAAGGGAAAAGGATCCGTGCCACAGAGCCTCCAGAATCTCAGTCCTGGTCTGGCTCCACCAGGCCCTGCTGTGACAGGGTATGATCAGAACCAGATCTCTGCTGTGGGATCCAGGAATCAACTCTTTCTCGGTTGGAATCTGGCTGGAATCTTTAAAGGAAACAGCTTTGGCACCTGTGGGGAGGTGCAGCCTCTACTTATTATCCACCCCCCTGTCTGCTTCAAGACAATTTGGGACTGGGGGAACAGCAGGGCAAGTGGAGAAAAGGCCAATTTTTGAAGCTGGGGAAGTCCCAAGACCTCCATCTGAGTATGATGTACGCCCTCCTCCTACCTCCATATCATTTTAATCAAGTTTCAGCTTCATTCTAGACTCTGACAGGCTGCCTGGAGGCTGCAGACATGTTTAACACCTCCAAGACCTCCTGGGGAAGAGGAAAATTCCTCTCCCTAATCCCTACCCCAATTTCCTAAAACAGTGAATCTCAACTCCAGGCTCGACAATCTATCCTGATATGACAGGCACTATGTTAGGACCCGGAGGTACAAAAGCAGCAGTTCCTGCCCTCAAGAAGCTTAAATTCTATTGGGAAAGCATTTAAGGTTTCCTTCTTACTCTGGTCCTTAGATATCAGTTAATGGAAATTGAGTGGATATCCATCAGCTGGGAAATGGCTGAATAAGTTAGGGTACATGTATGTGAGGGAATATTATTGTTCTATAAGAAATGGTCAGAGAGATGTGGAGAGATTTACCTGAACTGATGCTAAGTGAAGTGAGCAGAACCAGGAGATCACTGTACACAGTGACAACTAGATTATCAACTGTAATGATCATGGCTCTTTTCAACAGTGAGGTGATTCAGGGCAATTCTAATAAAATTGTGATGGAGAGAGCCATCTGCACCCAGAGAGAGAACTATGGTGATTGAATGTCGATCAAAACATAGTCTTTTCACCTTTGCTTTGGTGTTGTTTGTTTGCTTTTTTCTTTCTAATTCCTCCCCCACTTTTGATCTGATTTTTCCTACGCAGCATGTTAAGTGTGGAAATCTGTTTAGAAGAACTGCACATGTTTAACTTATATTGGATTACTTGTTGTCTAGGGAAGGGGGAAGGGGGAAGAGAGGGAGAAAAATTTTGAACACAAGGTTTTGCAAGGGTGAATGTTGAAAACTATCTTTGCGTGTATTTTGAAAACTAAAAAGTTATTATCATTTTAAAAATTGTAATCTAGCTGAGTGAAATGAGCAGAACAGGAGACTGTTGTACATGGCAACAATAAGATTATATGATGATCAATTCTGATGGACATGGCTCTTCCCAACAAGATGATTCAGGCCAGTTTCAATGATCTTGTGATGATGAGAGTCATCTGCACCCAGAGAGAGACTGTGGGAACTGAGTGTGGACCACAACATAGCATTTTCACTCTTTTTGTTGTTGTTGTTTGCTGAATTTTATTTTCTTTCTCATTTTTTTTCCTTTTTGATCTGATTTTGCTTGTGCAGCAAGATAATTGTATAAATATGTATGCATATATTAGATTTAACATATATTTTAACATGTTTAACATAGATTATTTGCCAATTTGGAACACAAAGTTTTGCAAGGGTCAATGTTGAAAAATTATCCATGCATATGTTTTGAAAATGAAAAGCTTTAATAAAAAGATAAAAAATAAAAATTTTAAATCTATATTTTAAAAAATAAATTGGTTGAATAGGGTAAGTGGTTTCTTAAACTCACTAGACCTCCCAGCTCTGATTTCCCAGTCAGACTGTGTC
The DNA here is from genome assembly GCA_023553655.1 of Myrmecobius fasciatus. Taxonomy (NCBI): domain Eukaryota; kingdom Metazoa; phylum Chordata; class Mammalia; order Dasyuromorphia; family Myrmecobiidae; genus Myrmecobius; species Myrmecobius fasciatus. The sequence goes on from JAJPUD010019799.1 coordinate 6,795, forward strand.
CCTGGTCTGAGAACTGGTCCCTCCATAATCACAGAGCAAACTGAGCCAAAGTGTCTTCAGGTAAGGTAAGGAACTAGAATACCCCAAATCCTCCCTGAGATGGGGCCACCCCTGTGTACTCCCTACCTGAAGATCAGGCCCCCTTGTCTTCTGCCTCCACTTAGAATGCTGCAAAAATCATCTCAATTTGCAATGACTTTCCAAGGGATGTCCCCACACACAGAGGTGACTTGCATGACATCTGACCTGCTGGTAAAGGTATTATTAGACCCTCACTTTAGTGACTGGTTAGGTTTAAATTTACTCACAGAAAAAAAAGAAAGAACAAGAAAGATGAGGACAGGAAGTAGCCCTGCTCCGCAGAGAGCTAAAAGCTGACTTTGATTCTTCAGGTACTTTCCAGACTAAGCTGAATTTCAGTTCACCTTTTGATATCAACAAAGTGAGAGTACATGACCTCTATTTTCCTTCAATGTCTCCCTGACGTTATTCTTTCTGTTCCTACAACGACACACAAAAGAAATCAACATCATCCCTGTTACTAATAACATACTCATTTTATATACCACAAAGTGCTGATTTATCTCATTGGATCCTCATGACAACCTTAGGAAGTAGGTGCTATTGTTATCCCCATTTAACAGATGAGAAAACTGAGGCTGAGAAAAAATAAAGTGACCTGCCCAGGGTCATACATCTAGTCTCTGAGATTCAGGTCTTCCCGAATACAAGTCCAACAGCCTATCCATTAGCTGTATTTATTAATTGTCTACTATGTGCAAAGTCGAGAGATGTCCAAAAAACTCTAGTAGCTTTCATGCTACTAGGTACTATTACGTGAACAAAAGTGAAAATTGTTTGAATTTCCATTATGGAAGGAAAGTTTTAAGCTCTCCAGTATCAAAACAGATGTCTCTATATGAGAAAAAGAAATAGCCCAGGTAGTAGTCGTGTAACAGGGGCAGGAAGATACAATGGGGAAAGTACTGGATTTGAAGTTAAAAGACTTTAAATTAAGACTTTAAGTTAAAAAAGACTTTAAGTTAAAAAGTTTTAGAGAAACCTGTGGCAGCTTTTGGGAAGGAGTGCCAAGAGCAATTCACTTGATCCAATCCCTTCTTATTATATAAACATCCTATTCTAATTAAGTACCTTTGTTTCATTTTATGCTTCATCTGACTTGGTCTGGTATAAAGAGATGATCCATCGGTGGGGGCCAAGCCAATATGTGATTTGGGGCAAGTCCCACAAGATCAAATCCGATCTGTGTAAAACTAGAACTTGAGGTTCTAGGCCAAGGGTTCCCCAAATTTCATGCCCTTAAGATTTTGATTGGCTGATTTTGATACATGGATTCCACCAGATGGCAGCAGATCCTTCGACTGATGTGATACCTTCAGTCCCTGCTCAAGCCTTCCATGCCTCTGCCTCCTTACAAGAGGCAGGTTGGGCAAAGGCTGCTTGACAACTTTGAGGGTACATTGCAGCAGGTATGCTTTTTTTCAGGTAGGGACTAGATTATGTGTCCAATAAGGTCCCTATCAATTCTAAGATTCTGGAACCTTAATGCCCTTCACATTCATCTTTAGTCTGACTCTGATCTCTGACCAGTCTTAATTAGAATGTTCATTTTAACTTGCCCTGAACCCTTCTCTGGGAATCCTGCTTTCTAGGAAACTAAACCCAGCTCTGGGACTCCAAGGCAGCACGGTGTCAACCATCTGCTCGAATAGTTTACCTATACCAAGCAAATAAAAATAGTCGTAACACATTTTATAGTTTAACCTGCATTATTAACATTTTCTCCATTATTTTCTCAAGTCTAGACAATCAACACAACAATAAAAATTAATCCCAGATTTGTAGCATTTGCCAATCTATGAAGCATAAATGCTCCCCCTGAAAATTTAACAATGATTCTTTACAGCCTCTTCCAGGGAATTCCAGGACAACCCTTGGACACCCCCTACCATGAGTTTTTAAGATACACCAACTTTTCCAAAATACAAGAACCCTTTCCCATCCAACCTTTGCCCAGATTCCTCTCAGCTCAGTTGAGAACACAAAATATAAGTTATGCATATACAATATTTCATGAAATTATCACACACTGGCTCATGCAGAATTCTGGGAAAATTTGCAACTATAATTTATGTCTCATTTCCCATTAAGATTCTTAGCTCCTTTCCAATTTTGCATGATCTGAAAGGAACATAGTCAGCTTATGGTGAAAATATATTTACTATAAGATATTAACATTTCTAATTTAATTCTAGAAATTCTGATTCCTTATAGTAAAGATATTCTGCATGGTAATGTACCTGGGAGCTGCTAGGGAGGTGGAGTCTGCAGGCTTTACTTCCCAAAAAGCCCTTGTTCCTTTTAGTGACTGAGACACCAATGACATTTTTTCTTAAGAAAATGTCAAATGTAATGCACTCAGAATTCCTCCCCTCCTGGGATCTCAATCTTCAACATCTATAATTAAATAAACCTGATTGCTTTAACTAGGAGAGTGTTTCTGAGTCCCACAAAGTCTCAACACAAAAAGGGAAGGAACTCTCTCACCAATATTTACCTGAGTGACTTTGGACAAGTGGCTTTCCTGAACCCCTGATTCCTTAACAACTTTGTATGTATCTTGTAAGTTCCTATTTATCTATACAGTCCCCAATTAGAATGTAAGCTCCTTGAAGACAGGAGTTCTTTTACCTTTCTTTGTCTTCCCTATTAAGGTAATTAATAAATAGTTGTGTGAGTGATTATAAAAAGAGGGTGTTACAGCAACATCAATATTGTACGATGATCAATTCTGATGGGCATGGTTTTTTTCAACACTGAGATGATTGAGGCCAATTCCAATGATCTTGTGATGAAGAGAGCCTGTGGGAACTGAGTGTGAGTCACAACAGAGTATCTTCACCTTTTTATTGTTGTTTGCTTGCATTTTGGTTTTTTTCTCTTTTTTTCCTTTTTTGATCTCATTTTTCTTGTATAGTATGATAATTTTGGTAATATATAGAGAAGAATTGCACATGTTTAATATACATTGGCTTACTTGCCATCCAGGGGAGAGGGTGGGGAAAAGGAGGGAAAAAATTTGGAACACAAGGTTTGCAAGGGTAAATGTTGAAAATTACCTATGCATACATTTTGAAAATAAAAGTTTTAATAAGGGGAGGGGCGGGGAGTAGGGGGGGAAAAATTTGTAACAGAAAGATTTGTAAGGGTTAATGTTTAGGAATTACCCATACATATGTTTTGCAAATAGGTATTAATAAAATTTTAAAAAAGTTTTAATAATTAAAAAAGAAAAAAAGAGGATGTTAGGACACTGAAGTCCCATCTAATTTCAGACCAAGGATCCTGTATATATGTCGTGCATTTAGGGTTAGGGTTAGGGTTAGATATCCCTAAGTCTGTTTCCTCATTTGTAAAATGAGATTGGACTAGAGGTTCTCTGAGGTCCCCTCTAGTTCCAGAGCTATGAATTCATGGGTCAGCTCCCATGACCTAGTGCTCCATAGCTCATATTGCCAGCAAAGAACATTGCATCAAAAAAAAAATCATTGAACCCAGTGTACAGATTCTGCAGTCACGAGACCGAGTTCCAAACCTGTTCTTGCCATTTGCAACCTTTATTACGTTGGTTAAATTTTACCACTCTAGGTCTCAGCATCATCAGCTGCAAAATGAGAGCTACTGTTTGTATTAGATGGATTGTAAGGTTTCTTCCAGCTATCAATCTACAAATTAAGTACATTTATAATTCTATGTTTACAAATCTATGGTCCTGTTATCCTTCCTCACTGTGATTTAGGCAGATTTTTCCATTCAAGCATCTGACTGCCTCATCAGAAATCACTACGTTGCCAACTCTGACCCATAGATGCCTCAGAAAGTGGGAAGGAGGAGGAGGAAGAGAAAGAGGAAGAAGAAGAGGGGATGGTTCCCCTTGTTCTTTATACAGTTTACACCTGGCACTACAACAGAGTAAAACAGACCTCTTCTTAAAAAGCTCCCTCCCAGCATCACAATTGACAGGGCCCCAAGGTCAGTGAGATCCCAACTCTGTGAACTGCAGAATACATTGGTCTAGCGGGGAAATATGAGAATGAAAAGACTTCTCCACATAAGTAATAAGTAATAAATAAATCACTGTCTTTTCATGCTTTAGTGAGTGAGTCTACGCAAGCTGTTCTGAGTGGGGAAAAAAATCCATCTCTTAGTAGCCAATCTTCTCATGAAGATCTTCTCTCTTTCCTCTCTGAACCTGGTTCTTAGCCAGAATACGGCAAGACCAAAATCCAAAGCCTTTCCAGAGAAGATGGTCCATTGGCATTGTTTTAAAGAACACATAGTAATTCAATCACTAGACTAAAAATATAAGAAAAATCAATGAGGTAAGGATTGTGGAAGAAAGGGAAGAAACACAAATACTGTCCTGGTGAAGCTGTGACTTGGTCCTATTATTATGGAGATCAAGCTGAAATTATGCAAGAAACACAATTATTTTGTTACTTCCCTTTGACAGCAATCTTATCATTGAATTTTTACACACACACACGTGTGTGTATATATACACACTCACAAATATGTAAATATACATATATATGCACATATATATACACACAATCTCTATTGGAGGGAAATGTGTTTTCCTTGTATTAAATCATCCTTGGTCACAATGTATAATAATCTTTGTAATATATTATAGTTTCCTGGCTAATATTTTATTTAGGATTTTTGCATTCATATCCAATGAAATTGGTCTTTAATTTTCTTTCCCTGTTTGTCTCTTCCCAGTTTAGAATCAGTGCTCTATTTATTTTTGAAATTTTTGATAATAGTGTTTTATTTTCAAAGCACACATGCAAAGATAGTTTTCAATATTCACCGTTGCAAAACTTTGTTTCAAATTTTTCTCCCTCCCTATCCCCATTAATATTTCTGCTTTTCTGAATCTAACTATAAATTTTTATGCCTTAATATATGGTCAATTTTTGTAAAGGTATTATGTCCTAAAGGGAAAAAAGGCATATTCCTTTCTATTCTCATTCAGTTCTCTCCAGATATATATATCATATCTAATTTATCTGAAATTCTATTCACATTCTTGACTTCTTTCTTATTTACTTTTTGGTTAGATTTATCTAGTTCTGAGAAAGGAAGGCCAAAGTGCTCCACTATTATAGTATCACTATCTATTGCCACCTGTAATTCATTTAACTTTTTCTTTAAAAATTTAGATGCTATAACATTTGGTACATAGAGGTTTAGTATTAATATTGATTCATTTTCTATAGTAATTTTTAATCATAATGTACTTTCTCTGTTTCTTTAGATCTATTTTAGTTTTAACTTTGTCTGAGTTCATGATTGCTACTGTTTTTTTCACATCAGCTAGAATATAATAAAGTCTATTTTAGCCTTGAATTTTAACTTTGTGTATGTCTTATTTTAAAATGTATTTCTTATAAACATCATACTGGGGGTTTCTGATTTTTTAATTCATTCTGCTATACATTTCAGTTTTACAGGTGAATTCATTTCATTAACATTCAAAGTTATCGTTACTAATTATATATGTTCCCCCCTCCTATTTTTCCTATTTCTTACCTCTCCCTACTTCTTACCCTCTCTTTTTATCCTATCACTCTTCATGTGTCTGATTTAAGTTTTAATCATTATATCCCTCATCTGCATTGTTTTAAAGAATTCCCCCTTTACTCTCCCATTCCTTAATCTAACTATTCTTTTTCAAGTCCCTCCCTCATCCTCTCCTCACACTCTAGTATTTCTTGATCTAATTTCCCTTCTAAAAGTCCCTCCCTTATCCTGTCCTCTTGCCTTCCTATTTCTTGATAAATTTAGAAGACTTTTATATTCTTCTAGATGTATATGTTATTCCCTCTTTAACCCAGTTTTAACAAGGATAAGGTTCCAGGATTACTAGCCTTTCACCCATTTCACCTCTTCCTACTCAATTTTATTTTTTAGAATCATCCTATTCCACTCAACTCAACCCCAAGCTTTCTAGTTATGTATGCTTTTTCAAACTACCCAATGACAATATCTTTGAGTACAGATAACATTTTCCCATCTGAGAATAAACAGTTTGATTTTATTAAATCCCTCATAATTGGTCTTTAATGTTTACCTTATGTGTCTCCTGAATCTTATGGTCAGATTTTCCATTGCGTTCTGCTCTTTTTGTCACAAATACCTGAAAGCTTTTCAATTCATGAAATATCCTTTTTTTTTTCATTCAGCTTTTCTGGGTAAGTTATTCTTGGTTGAATCCCCAATTCTTTTGCTCTTCAAAAATGTAATGTTTCAAGTCCTTCTTTTAATGTAGAAGCTATTAGATCTTGTGTTATCCTGACTGTAGTTCCACAGTATTTAAAATTTCGTTGTCGCTTGTAGTACTTTCTTCTTAAGGTGGAAACTTCAAAACTTGGTTATAAGGCTCCTGTGAGTTTTCATCTTGGGATCTCTTTGAGGTGCTGATGAGTGGATTTTTTTCTACTTCTGTTTTATGCTCTTATTCTAGATCTTCAAAGAAATTTTCCTTAATGATTTTTTAAATAATATCATATAAAAAATAATTTTCAGGTAATTTAACACCTCTCATATTGGCTCTCTTTTCTATATCAATTGCTTTTCTAAAGTGATATATTTCACAGAGTCTTCTATTTTTTTCATTCTTTTTTTTTTTTTGCTTTTTTTTTCTGAGGCAATTGGGGTTAAGTGACTTGCCCAGGGTCACACAGCTAGGAAGTGTCTGAGATCAAATTTGAACTCAGGTCCTCCTGACTTCAGGGCTAGTGCTCTAACCACTGCGCCACCTAGCTGCCCCTTTATTTTTTTCATTCTTTTGATTTTGTTTTAGTATTTCTTAATGTCTTATAATGTCATTACCTTCTTTTTGCTTCTCCTTGTTTTTAAGGAATTATTTTCTTCCTTAAGTTTTTGGATTTCAACTTTCTTTTCACAATTTTCTTGATTTTCTAAGATTGTTCTTATTTTTTTTCTTAATTTTTCCTCAAACTCTCTTATTTGATTTTTAAAATCCTTTTAAAGTTCTTCCAAGAATTCTTGTAGTCATTTGACATTTTTTAACTTTACAATCTTCTTCTGAGTATTAAACCAAATCTTCTCTTATCTCCATATTAGCCATCTATATGGTTAGGTTCTTTCTCTTTTGCATACTCATTTTTAGAGGCTTATTATTATAGTCAGATTCTAATCCTTAGGTGTGTGTGGAGATACCTCATCCTTCAGGGTTTTTTTTTTTACTGTTATTTTCTGAGCTCTATCTGGAGATTTGACTTTGGGCACTTCTCTCTGGCTCTGAGCCACAAGCAGAGCCCCCAGTCCCTAATGCTTGTGCCCCTGCAGCATCTCCTGCAGCTGTGCACTTCAGCTCAATCCCTTACCCTGGAAATGAAATCTGAACTTCTACTCTCTCACCAATGCCCACAGCCAGCAGGGTCCCTGACCCTTACCTCCTGTACTCAGCACACCTGAGCCTGGCCTTCAACTACTAAGAGGATTCTTCAATTTTCCCCTGCTCAGCTATATGACCCCTACACTGTCCCTCAGGTGACTATTTCTGCTGCCAAGGCTGCTGCACATCCAGCTACCCCCCAGGACTTGTTTGTTGATTCAGCAGAGTCATTGGAGATATTTGCACTTCATTCTGGCCAAAGCCCCACCCTGGATGCCAGGTCTTTCCTAAGGTCTTCTCAAGTTATCTTAGAAAAACAACTTCTTTACCCTTACTTATAATTATTTCTGCTACTCTAAGTTCACTTTGTGGTGATGCTTTTTCTTCTTTGTGGGATAAATTTATATGTACCACAATATAAACTAAAAGATCACCAAAAGGAAATCTAATTCAGAGGAATTAAGAAACTATTTTTTTCTTTTTTTTTCCAATGTAAAACAAGTAGAAAAGGAAAGAAAGAAAAAGAAAATTATTTACACAGCAGAACATAGGAGAGGATTTAAAATATGCAATAATAAATTTCCATTTCAAAAAAGCATATGTAATAATAAAACACATTTGAATTTAGAACTGTCCATCTTTGCTTCCTTGAAAGTTTTATTTTGTTCTCTGCTGTGTGCTTTTTGCTTTATTCTTTTCACCCTTTTAAAAATTGTTTTTGTTTACTTAAAAATAGAAAAAGAAAAAAATTGACATGTACACAGAAGAATATAAAGGAGGATTCAAAATATGTAACAATAAATTTTCATTTCAAGAAAGCATATATAATAATAGATGACATTTAGAACTGTCCATCTTTGCTTGCTTGTAGGTTTTCTTTTGTTCTCTACTGTGCACTTTTTACTTTATTCTTTTTTTCTCCTTTAATCTCTTCCACCTCCCCCAAGCAGGCTGCTATTAAATATAGATATGTTTATGTAGACATACACATATACACATACACATAAACTCACATGCACACACACATATGCACATATTCACACAATATACTTGCATACATATGCATGTATATTATATGTATATGCATATATACAAACATGCACATACATTTAAAACAGTATTAACATGGTTGACATATAAAGAAGATTTCTCTCTTGATTGAATATCTTTTAACTTTGGCTTTGACTCTTCGATCGATATATGGTCAAAGGATATGAACAGACAATTTTCAGATGAAGAAATTAAAACTATCTCTAGTCATATGAAAAGTTGCTCCAAATCACTATTGATCAGAGAAATGCAAATTAAGACAACTCTGAGGTACCACTACACACCTGTCAGATTGGCTAAGATGACAGGAAAAAATGATGACAAATGTTGGAGGGTATATGGGAAAACTGGGACACTGATACATTGTTAGTGGAACTGTGAATGGATCCAACCATTCTGGAGAGCAATTTGGAACTATGCCCAAAGGGCTATCAAACTGTGCATTCCCTTTGACCCAGCAGTGTTTCTATTGGGCCTATACCCAAAGAGATCTTAGAGGAGGGAAAGGGCCCCACATGTGCAAGAATGTTTGTGGCAGCCCTTTTTGTAGTGGCTAGAAACTAGAAACTGAATGGATGCCCATCAATTGGAGAGTGGCTGAATAAATTATGGTATATGAATGTTATGGAATATTATTGCTCTGTAAGAAACGACCAGCAGGATGATTTCAGAGAGGCCTGGAGAGACTTGCATGAACTGATGCTGAGTGAAACGAGCAGAACCAGGAGATCATCATACATGGCAACAACAAGACTATATGATCAATTCTGATGGACATGGCTCTCTTCAACAATTAGATGTTTCAAATCAGTTCCAGTTGTTCAGTGGTGAAGAAAGCCATTTACACCCAGGGAGAGGCCTGTGGGATCTGAGTGTGGACCACAACATAGCATTTATACATTCTCTGTTGATGTTTGCTTGCATTATGTTTTCCTTCTCAGTTTTTTTTCTTGTAGATATTTTTCTTGTACAGCAAAATAACTGTATAAATATGTATACATATATTCAATTTGTCATGTATTTTATTTGCTTTTTTGCTGAGGTTAAGTGACTTGCCCAAAGTCACCCAGCTAGGACGTCTTAAGTGTCTGAGGTCAAATTTGAACTCAGGTCCTCCAGACTGCAGGACTGGTGCTCTATCCACTGTGCCACTTAGCTGCCCCTGTCATGTATTTTAACATAATTAACATGTATTAGACTTCCTTCCATCTAGGGGAGGGAGTGGGAGGAAGGAGGGAAAAATTTGTAACAGAGAGCTTTGCAAGGGTCAGTGTTGAAAAATTACCTATGCATATGTTTTGCAAATAAAAAGCTTTAATAAAAACAATATTAACTGCTCTTGGAAAATCCAAACTAATATAAGGAAAATAAAAACTATAAGAAATTTAATTAAAAAAAAAAACAACCCACTTTGGCTTTGCCTGAGATCAGTAGTTCCTACCCCTATCTTTTTTTTTCTAATAAATTTTACTCTTGATCATTGTTATTGTTTTGTGGATACCTTTTGTTTTCTATCCTTGCTAATTCTTCTAGCTTACTTCTACCCATTAACTTGTCTTGCTATTACTTAACCTCCCCCCCTTCAGGGATCTCTCCTTTATCTTCTCCCCCTATTTTTCCCCTCCTTCTTTATCCCTTTCCCATTAATCCATATATTCTTTTATACTCTGCTTAAATCTATTCCCTCTTCTTATTTCTTTACAGATTTTGGAGGTTTCATACCCTTCTATTTTAGACACACATACATATATGTATATATGTTTGGCTCCCTTCTCCCCCATCTAATTGCTCTGGGTTGGTTCTTGCTCTCATGCCTCATTTGTATAGCCTAATTAATGTTTGTACCTGTCCCTACAGTTTTGCTTTTTAGAGTCACATCATACTCAGCTCTACCCCAGGCTTTCTTTTGGACTACCCAGTTATTAATGATCATCTTAGACATAAGATTACATATGATTACATTTCCATGTACAAAATATAAAAGTTTGTCCTTAAATAAGTCTTTAATGTTGACTCTCATATGTCAGATTTTCTATTGAGCTCAGGTTTGTTTGTGACAAAATTCTGAAAATCTGACAGTTCATTGAATATCCATTTTTCATCCAATATTATACTTAATTTTGCAGAATGTAATATTCTACAGCTGCAATCCTACTTTTTTTGTTGATATATAATATTCTAGGACCTGCAGTCTTTTATTATAGCCACTGATAGATCTTGCGCAGTTCTTTTTTTTTCTCCCAATTTTATTTTATTTAAAGAAACAGAATAAGAAAAACAGAAAAGCATACAGAACAAAAGAAAAGAGAACATTATCATGTGCCCAGCAGAACATCAGGGATGATTCAAAATATATAACAACAAATACCAATTTAAGGAAGTATATATATCAGGTTATATTCATGCGTATCCATCTTTTCTTTACTTCTTTGTAAATTGTTCTTTTGTTCTCTGCTGCACATTTTTTTAACTTTATTCTTTCCCTCCCTTCCATCCCCCCACCAGCCCCAAGCAGGCTATAGTTAGGTAAGGATATATTTATGTATACATATGTAGATATATGCATATACATACACACATCTCTCCTATCCCCACTAACTCTTTCATTAAATTCTGCTCCATAGCTTGGCTTACTATTACTTAACCTCCCCATCCCCAACCAGAGCATATTTGAATTGTTTTTCTCTTGTTTCTTGTAAAATTTTTGCTTTGATCTTGAGGTTTAGAAATTTGGCAATAATATTCCTATGTGTTTTCCACAAAGGATCTCTTTGAAGTGGTAGTCATGGATTTTTTCTATTTCTACTTTCCCCTCATGTTCTATCACTTCAAGACACTTTTCTAGGATTATTTTCTGCATTATTATGTCAAGATTCTTTTTTTGGTCACAACATTCTGGCAGTCCAATTCTTATATTTTCTCTTCTTGATCTGTTCTCCAGGTCTGTTGTTTTTCTCATGATATGTTTCACATTTTTGTTCTGTTTTCTCATTCTTTATAATCTGTTTTGTTATTTCTTGGTCTCTCATAGCTTCACTGGCTTCCTCCTGCCGGATTTTAATTTTCAAAGAGCTATTTTCATCTTTGAGACTCTGTACCTCCTTTTCTAACTGGTTAGCTTTTTTTTCATAATCTTATTTTCCTTAAATGCTTTTAAATTTTTTCTTTAGTTTTTCCTCAATGTCTTTCATTTTTTGAGTTCTTCTATAAATTCTGGCAGGAAACCATTTCACATCTCTATGGAGTAGAAGGTTTTTTTTGTTTTTTGTTTTTTTTTACTTCAGTGTCCTCCTCTGAAGATGAACCCCAGTCTTCTCTGTTCCCATAATATGTTTCAATGATGAAGTTCTTTTTTTTTGGCAGTTCATTTTTTTAAATAAGAGGTATTAGTATAAGCACCTCTAATCATGGGTGAAGGGATGATATCTCAAGCTTCCCTTCAACTCTCCATTCTGACCAGGAACCCCAAACCAAGAGCTCCACCCTCCTGCAAGTGCCCACAGCCAGCAGCATCCCTAACCCACTGTTTCTGCACTCACCAGATGCTGATTCCTTCCCATCATAGCAGGGTTTTAGCAGCACAGTTGGACTTGATGTTGGCAATCAGCCAAAGTTCACTGGTCTTCCTGAACCCATGTCCCATGTCCAGGAGGTGAAAGTCCCTGTGGTTCCTGCCAAATCTTCCAGCCACACCCAGCTAGCTCCAGGGTCCCCACTTGGTGTTTGTATGGAGCTAGCCATACAAACTACACTTCAGTCAGGAATCCCAGCCCTGTGTCTTTCTTCAGATCTTGTCGGGTTGTATCTGGAGGACACCTGTTCCGCCCCAAGTCTTGGTTTTTCACCAATCTATGTTTGTCCTGAGGCATAAATTTGTTCTATTTGTGGGGAAAATAGGGAGAGCTTGAGATTTACTAGCCTACTTCTCCAGTTGCCCCCTCCTCATGCAATTTTAATTGTAGCTCCAGCACATTTAAATTGTGTTGCTGCTTGTAAATTTTTCTCTTTGATCTGGAGATTTCAAAATTTAGCAATGATGCTCCTATGTTTTCCTTGTAGGATCTTTTCAAGAGGTGGTCAATTAATTTTTCATTTCTACTTTCCCCTCTTGTTCTATCACTTCAATGCAATTTTCTTTAATTATTTCTTGTATTATTGTATCAAGGATTTTTTTTTTGGTCTTAGCTTTTAAGGTAGTCCAATTATTCTTATATTTTCTCTTCTTGATCTGTTCTCCTATTGAGAAACTATTAAGAGAAAACCTAGGTGGTCTGGGAGAACCAATTTAAAAAAAACAGCAATGGTAGATACAGTGACTGCTTTGGGGTATCACATGTAAATTGGGTAAAGAACTGGGGGAATCTTCTGTCTCTCTTCCTCTCCCCTCTTCTTTGCTCTCTCTTCCCCCTCCTCCTTCCCATTTTCCAGGAATCTGTGCTCAGAGTAGGTAGTGAGAGTGCTCCTTCAAGAGTCAGGAGAGCTGAGTGCAAATCCTGTCTCTGATGATGTAGTAACCTTGAAAAACCTTGGAAAAAATCTTAGAAAAGTCATTTTGCTTCCCCAGCCTGTTTCCCCATCTGTAAAGTGAAAGGGTTGGATTAGGTGACTTCTGAATCCTTCCAGATCTGGTTCTGGGATCTCCTAGAATGACTGGAGTAGAGCCCTATGTCTACAAACAGGTATGATCTCTGTACCAGGCATTTTGCCCAATTGTTTTTCTTTGTCAAGAAGGAGGTTTCCCTGGGGCAGGAAAGGGAGGAGGGTATTTCTGGAGATGAGTTTAATGTAAAAACAAAGCAGCTTCCATAAATTTTTAATAGAAACCATGGTTACTTCCACAGACATCAGAGAAGGACCTCAGTAGGTTTGGATTTAAATATTTTTAAAAAACAGAGACCAAAAAGTTACCAAATTGTGCATACTCATTAACCCAGCAATGTTTCTACTGGGCCTATATCCCAAAGAGATCTTAAAGGAAGGAAAGGGACCCACGTATGCAAAAACGTTTGTGGCAGCCCTTTTTGTAGTGGCTAGAAATTGGAAACTGAATGGATGCCCTTCAATTGGAGAATGGCTGAATAAATTATGGTATATGAATGTTATGGAATATTATTGTTCTGTAAGAAACGACCAGCAGGGGGATTTCAGAGAGGCCTGGAGAGACTTGCATGAACTGATGCTGAGTGAAACGAGCAGAACCAGGAGATCATTATACATGGCAACAACATGATCAGTTCTGATGGATGTGGCTCTTTTCAACAATGAGATGATTCAAGCCGGTTCCAATGATCTTGTGATGATGAGAGCCACCTGTACCCAGAAAGAGGCCTGTGGGAACTGAGTGTGAATCACAACATAGCATTTTCACTCTTTTTGTTGTTGTTTGCTCACATTTTATTTTCTTTCTCAGTTTTTTTTCCTTCTTGATCTGATTTTTCTTGTGCAGCAAGATAATTGTATAACCATGTATACATATATTGGATTTAACATATATTTTAATATATTTAACATATATTGGATTACCTGCCATCTAGGGGAGAGAGTGGGGGGAAGGAGAGAAAAATTTGGAACAGAAGGTTTTGCAAGGGTCAGTGTTGAAAAATTACCCATGCATATGTTTTGCAAATAAAAAGCTTTAATAAAATAAAATTTTTAAAAATGGGGAAAAAAAGCCAGAGACCAAACATCATTTCACAAGTGTCCTTCTTTTGCATTGGTGGGAGAATAGTGAAAGCAGATAATGGAACATGTGCAAGGTGGGTGACCCCAAACCAGAACTACCTCTGGGACAGCTGTGGGGAAGGCCAGTCAGCCACTAATGAACAAACAGCACCTGCTCCTGCGTGATGATACCTAGAACATGGAAAGGAAGAAAGCTGGCCCTGGAGTCTACTGGAACATTATCACTGGTAACAGCTTTTGGGAGGATTCATACAGTCCCCTGCCCTGGCCAGTCACATGAGAGTGTTATGTTCAGTGCTGGGCCCTCACTTTAGGAGAGCCCTGAGGAAGGAAACAAAAGATGGTCAAGGGGCTCCGGCACTGGCCAAAGACATTGGGCAAGAGTAGAGGGAGGGGGTTCAGTCTTGTCAAAAGCAAAAAGGAAAGTCCTAAAGGATAGAGATTGGACTTGTTCTGTCCAGGCTCAGGGGACAGAAGCAGGACCAATGGGGGAAAGTCCCAGAACAGCAACATTAACCTGGATGTCAAAAAAAAAAGCTTCCTACCAGGGAGAATTGTCTTGGGGTGACATGGGCTGCTACAGGAGTTAGTGGATTCTCCCTCCTTGGGAGTCCTTGAGCAAAGGCTGGATTAGGAAAGTGTAGAAGCCATTCCATCCCAGGTGTGAGTTGAACTAGGTCCCTTCTATCTCTGAAACTCAGTGATTCTGCAATTCTTCTTAACTCTTGAGACCTACAGGGCCTTTTTCTGTTTGGTTGATGTTTTTGCAATTCTCTAACTCACTTCTCAGATAATATTAAATCCACTTGTACTTGTGTCTCTTTCCCTGTTCTTAGACTATTGAGCACCATGATGGGAAGGGCCTTTAGGACCCAGCACTGTGTGCACACAGTAGGCAATTAATAAGTGGCACCAAATGAATAAAAGTCAAAGAGGCTGTACCCTCTTGGTCCTCCATATCTCACAGTCAGCCCATTCTCTTTGTAGCAGATAGATGAATTCACTCAGTGTGGGTGGGGTGGAATCCTATGCCAGAAAGAACTTGGGTTTTACTCCTTAATGAATAGCATGTATTAAGCACCAACATATAATAGTTGTTGTCCAGTCATTTCAATCACGTCCAACTTTTTGTAGCCCCATTTTGGATTTTCTTGACAAAGACACTAAAATGGTTTACTATTTCCTTTTCTAGCTCACTTTATAGATGAGGAAACTGAGGCAAAGTTAAGTGACTTGTTCAGGATCACACAGCTAGTGAGTATCTGAGGTTAAATTTGTACTCTTCCAGACTCCGGGCCTAAAACTCTATCTACTACTCCAGCTAGCTGCCCCATATGTATAAATAATATACATATAGATATACATATACATATACATATATATAGATAATATAATAATAATAATAGCCACCATTTATATAGTGCTTTAAGGTTTGCAAAGCACTTTACTAATATTACCTCATTTTGCCTTTGCAACAACCTTGGGAGATGCTCTTAATATTTCCACTTTACAGATGAGGAAACTGAGGCTGAGAGAGGGCAAATATCCAAGGCAAGATTTGTCTTTCTGACTCCAGGCCTTGCCCTCATCACCTAGCTACCTCTTAAATAATTACCAAGCACTGCCCTAATAACTGTGCCTGCAAATATAAAAGTGAGGCAGTCCCTGCCCTCAAACATTCTAATAGAGGGTGACAACACATATGTAGGAGGGCTCAGGGGCCAGGGAAGGGAGTTTTGTTCTAGAGAGAGAGGGATGGCACCATCAGGCTTTCCAAAAGTAATGGCTACAGTAGCCAGAGCCGCCATGGTGGAGTCAAGATGGCGGAGTAAAGGCAGAAGTCATTTGAATTATAGTTCCCCCAAGAACAGTCTTGGCTGGGGCTGGCCAACTACAGTGAGCTTTGAGAATCAAAATTTTGTGCTAGTTTAGATTGACTTCATTACACCTGAGCAAGCAAGGCCCAGTGGTCACAGTAAGATGTCTACAAGTGCAATATTCAGATGCAAAGGATGTAGCCAGTTCAATCGGCTATTTTTAGCCTAGGAACCCTGAATATGACCAGGCTCAGTGCATGAAGGGAAGCACAGAGACTTTAAGAACCCTCAGAATAATTAACAGAAGATTGAATTGGGAGGGAACTAGAATATATGGGAAAATAATAAAAGCTCATGTTTACATATTACCTGCCAGTTTAAAAAGCAATTTACATGTATATTTCATCATTTTACAGGTGGAGGAATTGAGGTTTAGAGCCATTAATTGACTTGCCCAGTCATGCAGCTAACCACCAGGCTGGATTTGAATTTAGAACTTCTTGAAATTAATTGCAGTGTTCTAGCCAGCAAATAGTCCAGGAAACTTAAAGAACAAACCAGAGCAAGACAAATCCAGAGTAGAGGGAGAGAGATCCTGCAGAGATGGAACAATACTCAGCATGAGCCTCAGAGATTGAGTGAGCAGAATTTGGTTCAAACTCCTTCCCACACAGGATAGAACCAATCAAGCAAACAGTAAGCATGTATTAAGTGCTTATTATGTGCCAGGTATCGTGCTAAGCACTGGGGATACCAATCCAGGAAAAAAGAAAAACAATCCTGCCCTCATGAGCTCACATTCTAACAGGAGGAGAGAACACAAATAGATAAAGGGATTTATGGATGAAAAAAATAATTATAAAGTGCTTACCATGTACCAAGGTCTATGCTAAACCAGGATATAAATACAAGCCAAAAAATTAGTCCTTCCCTCAGGAAGCTTACATTTTAATAGGGGAGGACCATATATATGGATGGATAAATGGATGAATGAATGGATGGATAGAAGGAAAAACATTAAGTGCTTACCATGGGAAAGGCAACACGTGCATCTAGAGTTGAAAATAGAGAAGGGGGAGAATTAGCTTTCCCATAATCTAGAGATGACCAGAAAATGGTCTGATGGATTGAGGAGAGTGGGGAAAATGAGCAGAAGTGAGAGGAATTCATTGTACAAAGGAGATGTTTCATGCTCTAGTTTAGCTGGAGATTTGGGGAAAATGTTCTGTGCCAGTGTGATGTTTAATGAAATGTTATCTTTCCACTTCAACTGGTTTGCTTAGGGAAGTTAAATAACGAATTTCAAGAGCAAGGTGGGGGTGGGGTGCTGGAGCCAGACCAGTGTGACAAGCTTTAGAAATTTCCCAGAGCCTACTGGGGGTAGAGAAGCTCAAACAAGATCAAGAACTCGGGGTTGTAAGAAAGGGCATTTACTTTTCAAAAGGGATGTAATCAATCTAGGTATTAAATATTGCACAATAAAAGAGTCTGGCAGATCTGCATTATCAAGATGGGAATAGTATAAAGAAGATAAACATAATCCCTGTGAAGACACAACTTCAAGAAATGGTCTATATTTTTGTGTTCCTTCCACCACTTAATCCCCAACTCAAAACTACCTTGTTTACATATCATATGTAAGAGTCTGTATGGTTGCCTTGGTTACTAACTTCACATTCAGGAAGACCTGGGATTCAAAGGGGATACCTACCACATTCAAGGCAGCTGGGTCCTGGAATCAGGAAAAATTGGCTTCAAATCCAGCCTCAGGCACCAGCTGTGGGATCCTGGGCAAGTGGATTCATCTCTTTCTGCCTCAGTTTTCACAACTGTAAAATAGGAATTATTGCGCCTACTTCCTAGGGTGGTTGCAAGAACCAAATGAGATCATATTTGTATTGCAAACCTCAGGGTTTTCTATAAATGCCAGTGATAATGCTTATTATTATTGTCTAGTCTGGCAAAACCTTTGTGGTTAGTCCACATAACCTCTGTTTGTATGGCCCCTCCAAATGGTCTCACCAGACCTTGACGACAGTCTTATTAATAAATGTTCTTTTCTCATGTGACATAAATACAATTGTGAGAGGGCAGCTTTGGGTCAGAGCCTCTCAAGGGTCACAGTGGTTGAATTTCTAATTAGTCTGGAGCAGAGATGCCACAAATATTGCCACAGAGGAAAATCCCCCAAAGTAGAGACAGATATGAAGCAGAATTTCAAGAAATTGAAGAGATCCCCTGGAATGGGCAATAGTTCCAGAATAAGTCAGTCAGTAAGACATTGAAGGATTGGGAGAAGGGGGAGAACCATGGGACTCCTCCAAAGCAATGGGATTTGTGGTTAAGTGGCATTCTGGGATTTTACAGACATTCTGAGGTTTCCTATCAATGCTATGCAGGAATATGACATGTCCTAGGAATTCCAAAACTGCCCTTTTAAAATCTGGCACATAGTCAGTAGCCTGAAATCCAATCCAAGATGGAGCAGCATGGGCAATTTGTTCATGGATACTTTAGGTGTACAATAGGTCATCTTTGTCATAGCAGAACAGAAAAAGATTAATAGTGGAGGAGACTTTAAAGTTCACCCAGTCCAACACCAGCCTCAAAGGTCATCTACTTCATCTCTTTCATTTTACAGATGGCGAAACTGAGGTCCACAAGTTAAATGACTTGCCCAAAGTCACTCAAGTCGTTGGGGTGTGTACTCTATTTCCTCCTGAAATTGGTTAATCAAGGCTGATGCCAATCCAACCACTGGGTATACATCCAGAGGGTAATTTAAGAAGCAACTAGCCCCCTGACATAATAGCCAGATCTGGCGGATACCAGTTTCCTTGGATGTGGGGTTCTCAAAGATTATTTATCTTCTTGGTTGAAAATGTCAAAATTTGTCAGTACTTGGGGTTGGGAGGTAGAGTCCAATCTGCCAGGAATCATAATCTTTTTGAAAGCTACTTAATAAATGAGGAGTGTTTCATCACATACACAAGTCAAGTGTAAACTCTTAACTCCGACCCAGTGGCTGTGTAAATTCCTAGGAAGTAACAGAATTTTTCCTCACTTCTGCCTCTTAAAT
>JAJPUD010019800.1:2007-15337 GCA_023553655.1 Myrmecobius fasciatus
TTGCTGATGAGGGCTGGCGTGGGTTGTCCGGGATTGCTGACACAGGCCGGCGCAGGTTGTGTCAGACTGAGCACTGGAGGCGGAAGAGCGCTGGAGACGGCGGCGGCAGTTTTGCCGGCTGTGCTCAGGCCTGGGCCGCTCAGCTTCCCTGCTGTCGGGGCAGTCGTGGCCTGGGTCGCGAGCTGCTGCTGCAGACTTTGCTGGATAAAAATAGCCGAATCTGGAATAGACTGTCTCAAGGCGGGTAAACTATTCTTCAAAAAAGACACGAGGTGAGGCTGAGATGAGCAATTCAGATCCCGACTTAACCTGCTGCAGAAAGCTTCCTCCTCGATTTTCCCATCCAGCAAGCTCCGGACTAGTTCTTTGACGTTGGCCGCTGTCTCTGCAGACTGTTTACCAGAAGAGGCCAGCTGTATTAATGTCGACAGGAAATGCTTACATTTCTTCACAATTTCCATCCTTTCCGTGGCGTCTCCAGACGCTGGCTTGGCTCCTTGTACAGTCCCTTGGGGAGTTGCCGTCTGTACGGCTGTCGAGCCTGTTCCGGATGCAGCTGCCTGGGCAGCAGCACCCAGAACCATGTGCGGCTGCGGTGCAGGAGAAGGCTGTGATGCTGTAGCTGGCTGTTGGGTGGGCTGTGTCTGAGACGCTTGCTTATTTGAGGCAGTCGGTGTCACTTGCCGGGCGATGATTGTTGCTCCAGGAGGCTGCACAGTTAATTTGTGAGTGGGAGTGGGAGTGGGAGTAGGAGTGGGAGTAGCTGTGCTTATTGTCAAGGTCTTCTGAGACTGGGACTGAGCACCGGCCGCTACCTGCATCTGAGTCAAGGTCTGTAGAGGGAGCATGACCAACTGCCCATTAGTCACATTTTGAAGGAGGACCATACCTGGGGGCAGCCGTAATGTTTGAACAATTTGAGGATTCTGAGCTGGTTGAGACTGACCGGCTGCTGTGCCGGTAGGAGCCAAGGTGGCTTGGTTTTGAACCACCGGAGCTGCTGGAGTCACTGGTAGGCTCTGTGCCACTGTACTGGCAGTGCCTTTAGCCACGACCCCAGAGGTCCCAGGAGCTGGAGGAGGACGTGGTGTCCCACTAGGACCGGGCAGGTTATTTTTCGTAGTGGGCACGACGATCTTGATGGTCTTTGTGGTGGACTGGTCACTGGGTGCCCGTGTTTGTGGCTGAGACACTGCCTGCACCTTAGTGTTAGGGCACAACACTTTAATGACTTTCTGGGTGCCCGTGGCTGGCCCGCTGGGGCCAGGTTGGCTCTTGACAAGGGATGTCTGAAGGGCAACTCCAGAGCCCACAGCAGTTGCAGCAACCGAAGCAGGAGCAACAGGAACGGCAGCCGGCAAACTCCCCACATTGGACACAGGATTGCTCCCAATCTGGGAAGCTGCAGCAGGTCCAGCTGTGTGACTTGGTGGCCTCCCTAGTGTCGTGGTGGCACTAGCCACAGCAGCAGGCAGAGTCCCCACAAAAGTAACAGCACTCCCGAGAAGCTGAGAGTTCATCACGACGTTGTTCCCACTCAAAGTTTGCACCGTCGTGGTCGTACCGTTCCCGGAGAACAAAGCAGTCGTCATGGGATTGCTGCTGACCACCGGCTTTCCCTGACTGGTGGCAGCAGCCTCGGACTCCATCTTCTTCATCTGATGGGGGATCATCAGCATCGAGGGATCACCGGCGTTTCTTAGGTGCAGAAGATGAGGTTGTCTGGGAAGTCTCTGATCGGAAGAACTCTGTTCGTTTTTTCTCTTGGTCCAATTCTGTGTCTCTTCTGGTTCTTGCCTGAAATCGCAATTAAGAAAGAACCTCCTCAGGACAATCCTGACGAAAATGTCTGTATTCTATCTTGGTCGGAGAACGTAAATCTCTGCTTCAGTAGCGCTTGGAAAGCCGACTCAAATCACCTTTTCCTTTGCCACCTCTGGCAAATTCCAATGTAGGTCTTGCCTCAGTAGCTCAAGGCAGCCAAATGAGCAATCCCTCTATTTATAGAGGGAAAGTCCTTAGTAGGGACTACGTCAAGACAGGGAAAAGGAGGTGTGAACTCAGAGTTCATTTGTAAAGGTGCCTCCTCCTCATTTGCTAGAAGGAAAGCTGACATTGGTCAAAAGAATCCAAATAAGCCTGCTTAGTAGAGACTACGTCATGGCAGGTCCTCAGGAAAGTACTTGTGAACTCAGTTTATCTGGAAAGGTGTCTTTACAAGAAGCCCGGCAGCTGGAAGGCTATAAGAAACTAACTCTATAACACACTGAGAAGGTGCCAATTTATCTTGTCAACTAGAAGGAATTTCTTCACCTGGGAATTGCCTGGAAAAGTTAATTCACAAGTCCTTCCTGCTGTCTACAATCCCCAAACCTTGTTTCCCAAGGCTGGCAGCTGAATGAAGAGGGTTGGTTTGGTTAGCTTCAGTGTCCCCAGACCCTAAGCTGATGGCCCTGAGATTGCCTTTCTGAAAGTATCTAAGCAATTACACGATGGAGAATTTGGTTTTCTCCCTGGATTCCCCCAAATCTAGTCAAGGCACATAATAGTCAGTTCCAGTCAAAAAGCATTTAGGCTTCTCTGTCTGTGAGTCACTTAGCCCTGTGCTTATTGCTGGGGATACAAAGAATGGCTTTTGCCTTGAAGAAATGAACTCTGTTGCTGAAAGACCTTACTTAGTATTAGGGAAGAAAGCTTTAAATTTCTTGCCGTCTGGAACTTCTGAGTGAATCAGATTTCCTTATCAATGCAAATGGATGTTTTCCTTCTTTTTCTCCAAATATCCTATTCTATATTATTGTTTAGAGCCCTGAGGGATAACTTGGCCAGGATCATACAAATTGTGTCAGAGTCCAGATCTATATTGATTGAGCCTGTTGGCAGCCCCCAGGGTTGCCAAAATCAATGCCATGTTCAAAAGACTTCACCCTCACTTCCAAAGTACTCACTCTTTCAACTTGAAAGTGTCAACCTCCACTCTCTATCATTCATTTCAGCCTTCATCCTCCTGCCTTCATTCATTTCTGATGCCAGGCATCCAACTCAACTCACCAAGCTACTTAGTCTTCCTCCAAGTTGGAAGAGGATACCACTCTAATGTCATCCATTCCCTCCCCACTATCATACCCCCATCTCAAATCTTATCTCGTTTTAGAACTGAAGAGGCTGAGGACCTGAAAGGAAATGAGATGCACCCTATGGGACACAATAAGGAGTTGAAGTCCTAGCATCTTGAGTCCTATTTTCCGATGACAGTTGTGTCCAGGCCATCCCACTTCCAAGTTTTGTCTTTGGCCAAACTGGCTACTGGTCAGAGCATCTACTTCCCTAGTTATTTCAATGGCTGGTTTTCTTTCTTTCTTTTGTAATGCTCAGGGAGAAACTGAGGCAGTATCACACAGTGGAAATTAGGTAATGCTTTATTGATGTTAATTGAGAGTTCAGAATCCATAGCTATGGAGATCAGGACTGGTGGGGACTCATGTCTCAAAGCATGAAGTCCAGGCAAGAGACTGACACACAGCCATGTCAGCAGACTGAATACAAAGTATTCAGCACCTCATTGATGGGGAACACAAGTTTTATAATCTCCATGGCCCAGGGGAAACAAAGAACTCATGAAAACAGCTAAACACATCTGGTGTCCAAGGAAACCATAAATTCAGTTCTGACATGTAGGGAGTGAAGGATGCCTTGGCAAAGACTACAGATAAGGGGGATGTCGAGGCTGGCCACCTGGAGGTTTCATAACTCCTTTGGAATGTGAGTCCAATTATTTCTGAAGGTCAGGAAGTGGGGATTGCTATTCTGGGACAGAGCAATTAAGGGAGACTGAAACAGCAACTGAGGGAAACTGAAACAGCAACTGAGGGAAACTGAGACAGTAACTGAGGGAAACTGAGACAGCAAACTGTGGCACAACAGTTTTTTTTTTTTAGGTTTTTTTTTAAAGCCTTTTATTTACAGAACATATGAGTGATTTTTCTACATTGACCTTTGGAAAACTTTTTTTTTGTTCCAAGCTTTTCCCCTCCTTCCCCCACTCCCCACCCCTAGATGACAGGTAATCTAATACATGCTAAATATGTTAAATTATATGACAAATCCTATATATATATATGCATATATATACATATGTATACAGTTATCTTACTGCACAAGAAACATCAGATCTAGAAAGAGAGAGAAAAAAACAACCTAAGAAGGAAAACAAAATGCAAGGAAATATTCACAGAAAGCGTTAAAATGCTGTGTTGTGGTCCACACTAAGTTCCCACAGGCCTCTCTCTGGATGTATATAACTATCTTCATCGCTGAACAATAGGAACTGTTTGAATCACATCATTGTTGAAGAACCATGTCCATCAGAATTGATCATCATATAGTATTGTTGTTGTGTATAATGTTCTGCTGGTTCTGCTGATTTCACTCAGCATTATTTCATGCAAGTCTCTCCAGGCCTCTCTGAAATCATCCTGCTGGTCGTTTCTTACAGAGCAATAATATTCCATGACATTCATATACCATAATTTATTCAGCCATTCTCCAATTGATGGGTATCCATTCAGTTTCCAGTTTCTAGGCACTACAAAAAGGGCTGCCACAAACATTTTTGCACATGTGGGGTCCTTTTTTTCCTTTAAGATCTCTTTCCGATGTAGGCCCAGTAAAAACACTGCTAGGTCAAATGGTATGCAGAGTTTGATAACTTTTTGAACATAGTTCCAGATTGCTCTCTTGAATGGTTGGATCCATTCACAGTTCCACCAACAATGCATCAGTGTCCCAGTTTTCCCAAATTCCCTCCAATATTTGTCATTATCTTTTCCTGTCATTTTAGCCAATCTGACATGAGTGTAGTGATATCTCAGGGTTGTCTTCATTTGAATTTCTTTGATCATGTGATTAGAAATAGTTTCAATTTCTTCATCTGAAAATTGTCTGTTCATATCTTTTGACCATTTATCAACTGGAGAATGGCTTAAATTCTTATATATTTGAGTCAATTCTCTATATACTTTAGAAATGAGGCCTTTATCAGAATCTTTGAATGTAAAAATGTTTTCCCAGTTTATTTCAATGGCTGGTTTTCTTTGTACATGTCCTCAGAATGTGTTTCCTGAATTATCTATTGGCTTAATCTATCTCATTTGCTATGTAGAAACCTAAGCTCCTTCAAAGTATTTGTGGTTTTAATGTCTAGGACTTTTTTCTGTCAGCATTTAGCAGAATCTTGCAAGTGATACAGCTGAATAAATGCCTTGTTGTTCAAGGGTCTGGAACCAGGTCTTTGTAAAGGACCACTGTGGAATATTATGTGATATACTGGACTCCTCAGACCAGTGACTTGACCCAAAAGCATAGATTTAGACTTAAATTAATGAAAGTTAGTATTTCCATAGCTAGCTTAACATTTGCAAAATATGATTAGGTGATTCTTAAAACAACCCTCAAAGTAGTCATTTTTATTATTTTCCTTTTACAAGAGGAAAATGGGGCAGATAGGGGTTAAGTCATTCCCCCAGGTTCCCAGAGCTAGCCCTTTCTGAGGCATGATTAGACTTCGAGTCTTCCTGACTCCGAGTTCACAGTCTTACTCCCTGCCCACCTGGCTAGCTCTTTAGATAAGAGGTGGGGAACATCCAGTTTGAAACCCTATAGCCCTCAAAATCATTTGGTCTGGTCCTGCCAAACATGCTTCTCCTCAGCTGCTCATGGCCAATCTGCTTGTATTCTAGTGACTTGGAAGGCAATTAGTGCCAAGTAGGCTGGAATTGTACATGTTGAGGAAGTGTTAACACTGTGGCAAAACTATAGCAATCTGGTGATAATGAGATGAGATGTCATAAAATGATTCTTCCCATGGTAGTGACTTTGCCTTGGATGATTGATAACAAATTGTTGATATCTTTATCTAGAATGTCTTTACAACTGAAAACATGCTAAATTCAATGAATTGGAAAACTATATGTATCTGGACAAAATCAATGTTCTTAAGGGAAGTTTGGAATCACAAGCCACTTTCCCTAGGCCTCGTTGTGACAGACAACATTATTCAAAAAAGTTATGTAGTAAGTGAGCTAATCATAAAGAAGCTGAGGCTTTATGTAAAGAAAGAGTTTATGCAAGAGTAATTCAATGTCTGCTGCAGAGTTGTTAGCACCAGGCAAAATAAAAATTATTTCTCAGTATTAGTTTGTTCACAGACTATCTCATATTGGATTACTGATTTAGCACAAGATACTGGAAAAACCCTGTAGGATTCTGCAGAAGAACTCTAATTTTTCTGTCTGGCTTGTGATGACACAATGGTCATAACAAATGCTGTTCTATTGGCCATTTTCACTTGTGTGATAACTTCAGAGTTTGATTTATGAGAGGAACTTCTGTCACTGAAACTAGTATAGAGGTTCTCAAAAAGACTTTCCCTTGTCACAGCCTGGGAGAAATCAAAAGCCACTAGCACAATGGCAAAGATGAAAGAAGATGATTTATTTCCACATCAGAAGAGATCGAGGAAGACAGACCCAAGAATACACCAGAGAATGATTTTTATTGACTCAATTATCTGAGAAAACAGTGTTTGAAATTAACTAAACTATTCATACTTTTTTGACATTTACCTCAAAGAGATCAAGGACAGAGAAAATGGTCCCACACTAATATGTATGGCAGCACTGTTTCTAGCAAGAAGAAATTGGGAAATCCAATCCAGTGCAGTAGAAAGAATGTTTCATGTAGAGTCATATCACCTAGGTCCTCAGATTAATGTTGAGAACTCAGAGAAATCAGGGAAAACCATAAAAAAGACATCAGAGTTTAGATTGATGTCATGACAAATATTGAATGAATAACACTGAGGATAAAGTTTGCTTCCATGCTTTTGGACAAAAAGTGGCAAAGTATGGAAGGAGGTTTATGCTATCATACTGGGTCAATGAAGGAATTTGTTTTCATAATTGTCCTTTGTTACAATGAAAGGTTGTATTTGTCTGAGGTAGGAGCTAGTATTGAGAAAAGACATTCTTTTAAAGTAACTCACATATTTTAAAAAATGAGACTAAGAATTTCCTCCAATATACAATGAGGATTGACAGGAGGACTTAGTGAAGGTGTAAATTAGTATCAGCTTATTGACTTGGTGTATGGAAAGGAGAGTCAATGTAGCAAATTTTCACACTATATGTAATAGAACTCTACACACACACACACACACACACACATATATATACATATATAAATTGCTATTTCCATATACCTACATATACAAGTATAAGCATGTCCATATATTTCATATATACACTCAAAGATTCACATGAGTTCTCAATTTGCTCAACAATGATCATCTTGGAAATTTCTCTTTTTCTTCTATGCCAGAAAACCCATTCTTCTGAAAATAATTTATAAGATTTTTCTTTATTAAACCTTGTACATTATCTTCTTGTTGACTCAAAACCATAATCTAAGGAAAAAGGAGGGAAAAAATGGAGAGTTAATTTGCAGCAACAGGCACAATTCCTTCTTTTACTAAATCTGATTTAGAGCCTTCAAGCAGCTTCTCTGTAGCAGTGGCCATAACAGGGCCTTTTCCAACCCACCCTTCTCTTGGTTTCCCTAACATAGTTTTCTCCATACTTTTGCTCATTGTTTCTACCATTTCTTCTTCCTTCTCTCTGAGTATTTGCATCAATAGGGAGATACAGAATTTTTCATATGGCTATAAATAGGTTGGATTATTTCATTCAAAAACTTTTCAAAGCTTATTTTTGGTTTGCTGGAAGTGGGATTGTGCTGTCCCAGCTACTCTCTAAACTAGTGAACAGACCTTTTCTGCTTACCTTCTGAGTTGTCTTGGGCTAGAAAATTGCTTCCCTCCATCTTTGTGGAGTTTTTTGCCACTCCAGGATTTGTTTAGATTCATTATTTAAAAGTATTTGAAGGACTGTGAGAGAAAACTCAGGTGAGTCTCAACTTTTATTACCCCACCATTTTACCTCCACCTCTCCCATTTAGTTTTTTCCACAAAAAAAAGCACTATAAATGTTAATTATGGGACCATCTCCTCTGTGTTTGATCTCTTTGGAGTTAAATATTCAGTATTGGGTAAAGGAGGGAACCATTCATTCAATTTTCAAGTGTTCTTTTCTAAAGTGGTTGCACCAGTTACAGTAGAATTCCAGTGAATTATTGGGTCTGTCTTCTTGGATATCTTCTTATGTAGAAATAATCCCTCTTCTTTCATCTTTACTAATGTATTGGGGGCTCTTGACGTCACCAGGATGCTCCAAAGGAAAGTCTCCTTAAATACCTCTACACTTGGTCTTCAAAATAAGATAGATTTTGGTACATAGCCGATTTTAATAGAGGCCATCTGAAAAATTTATATAAATGTCTTTTGAAAATAGATTCACTGCCCAAGACTAACATTCATAATAGAACCACAATCTTAGAGCTTTCTAGGAAACCATGTCATTGTGCTTGGTAGCTTGAATATCAGATCCTTAATAGACTACATATTTGGTGTGAAGATTTTTTTCCCCTAAATCAGCAGCTACTATTTTCCCAATTTAAATAATTTTTATTCAAATTTTTTTTTGTTTCATATAATAAAAGGATCTAATGTTTTTGTCTCATAACAATAAAAAGTCTGTTTAACTTCTATGTTTAACATTGAGGTTTCATATGCAGATTTTCATGAGCCTTTATTAGAAGCATTTTTAAATCTCCTTAAAATGAATGCAGAAGAACTTTTTGCAATTTTGAGTTGTCATCTTATTTGTATCGAGGGGGATTTTTTTTACCATCTAGAGAAGTGGGTGTAGGTAGTAGAGAATAGGATTTGTTTCCAGAGAGATGGGAAAATTCCTGAGAATGGACTCAGCAAAGGAGAGGGGATGCATGAAGACCCTGGGAGTACTAAAATATTTTGTGGAAAAAGAGGAAATAGCCAGAGACATTCCTTTCCTCTGAGTTTAGGAAACAGAAAGCAAATTTATATGTGAGCATGCAGCTTTTGCTGAATACTTTTAATACATTACTTAACCATTACAATATGCAGCATTTGAGGAAACTGAAGCCCAGGGAGGACATGACTCCCATTAATGTTGTCACTTTGGTAAATGGCTGCTCTTTCTTCCTGGTCTCCCACCAAAATTGCTATTTTCCTAGTTTCCAAGGTTGCAGTGGCAGGAAGAATTCAAAAGATAGCATTTTTCTGGAAAGTCATATGGAGAAATTATCCTTTCTCAAAAGTCAGTACTTATACAACAGATCCAGAGAAATGTTACAGTTATGTTTACCTTAGATAGCTCAGAGACCTACTGAGCTCTGGCAGTTTCAGTCACCTTCTCATGGGATGGGCCATATAATGCCTGGCACATAGTAGGCAATTTGTAGATATTCCTTGAATTCAGGGCATTTAAGTGCCTCCTTGTTGTCACTGTACTAGTTGCTGAGGATACATAGAAAAAAACGAACAGTCCCTGCCCTGAATGACTTTGGATACAGAGACACATGTCATAGCAATACAGGATCATTCTAGGTAAAGGGGAGGAGTGGCAACTGAGGCAGGGGAACTCATAAAAGACCTCTTAAGAAAAAATATTTGGGCTGAGTTTGAAAGAAAACTAGGAGGGCAAGAAATATAACTTCTGCTAATTGTAGTAATCAATAAGATTGGCAGTTTCCATTTCCTCAGTAATTCCTCAATGAATTAATTCATTCAATTAAATAAGCACTGACTATGTGCTGGGCACCATGCAACAATTCTGTGACTACTCACAACAGACTGAAAGATAAAAAGGTACGCATGTGGACTTCCAGAAATGAAATACTACTAGTTGTGGGGTTTTTTAATGTATACGTATTCTTGAGATTTTCTTTTAATCATAGGAAGAATTCTGACCCAAAGAGAAATGTCTTACCAACTTATCCCATCAAATCAAGAGCAATTCCAGTTTAAAGAAACAAAAACTTACCCTATTTTATCACAAGAGAATAATAAAATTAAAGTCAAACTATCAACATCATTCCATTTCTTCTTCTTCCCATTTAGGTTTGGATTCAAAAGAGCAGTGCTAGACAACAGCAATAGCAGATATCTTTGGCTTCTATCTGATAAGGAAAATAGATGGGATAAGAAAATTATTCTCTAAGTAAGATTCTGTAAGAGACCAGATATATCCAGGTTTCTGTCTTGGGCAGGTGAGCTTGGTCAGGAAGCTGGCCCAAGGATTAGCTGCTCCATTGGGAGGAGTACAGCTTCAATCACTGAGTCTGCTTGCTGATATGGATGTGACATTTCCCAAAGTCATCAACTTGGATACTCCCAAACCATCAAACTCTCAACTTCATTTCAACCTTGTGTCCTCTCCCAATCAATGTCCCAGGCAAGCTCCAGCCAGTGTGCATCTTCCTGGGCCCTGCAGGGAACAAAACGCTCAGAAAACCATGGCACAATACCCTTTGACTCCACAGTGTCTCTACTATATCTGTATTCTAAACAAATCATAAAAGAGAGAAAAGGACCACATGTGTAAAAAATGTCTGTAGCAGCCCTTTTTGTGGTGGTAAGGAACTGGAAATTGAGTGGATGCACATCAACTGGGGAATGGCTGAATAAGTTACAGTATATGAATGAAATGCAATACTATGGTGTTTTGTTTGTTTTTTTATCAACAGAAAGCATGAAAATGCTATGTTGTGGTCCAGACTCAGATCCCACAGGCCTCTCCCTGGGTGTATAAGGCTTTCTTCATCACTGAACAATTGGAACTGATTTGAAACATCTCATTGTTGAAGAGAGCCATGTCCATCAGAATAGATCATCTTACAGTCTTGTTGTTGTGTATAATGATCTCCTGTTTCTGCTCATTTCATTCAGCATCAGTCCATGCAAGTCTCTCCAGGCCTCTCTGAAATCATCCTGCTGGTCGTTTCTTTCAGAACAATAATATTCCATAACATTCATATACCATAATTTATACAACCATTCTCCAATTGATGGGCATCCATTCAGTTTCCAGTTTCTAGCCACTACAAAAAGGGCTGCTGCAAACATTCTTGCACATGTGGGTCCCTTTCCCTCCTCTAAGATCTCTTTGGGATATAGGCCCAGTAGAGACACTGCTGGGTCAAATGGTATGCACAGTTTGATAACTTTTTGAGTATAGTTCCAAATTACTCTCCAGAATGGTTGGATCCGTTCACAGTTCCACCAACAATGTATTAGTGTCCCAGTTTTCCCACATCTCCTCCAACATTCATCATTATCTTTTCCTGTCATTTTAGCCAATCTGACAGGTGTGTAGTGGTACCTCAGAGTTGTCTTAATTTGCATTTCTCTGATCATTAGTGATGTTCATATGACTAGAAATAGTTTTAACTTCTTTATCTGAAAATTGTCTGTCCATATCCTTTAACCATTTATTGATTGGAGACTGACTTGAATTCTTAAAAATTTGAGTCAGTCCTCTATATATTTTAGCAATGAGGCCTTTATCAGTGGAATACAATGTTTACATATGAAATGATGAGCAGGATGATTTTAGAAAATCCTGGAAAGACTTCCATAAACAAATGCTGAGTGAAATGAGTAGAACCAGGAGAACATTGTACACAGTAACAACGAGATATGACAGGTTTAGCTCTTCTCAGCAAATCAGTCATCCAAGACAATTACAATAAACTTGGGTGAGAACATGCCATCAACATCCAGAGAAATAACTATGGAGACTGAATGTGTTTGAAGCATACTATTTTTTCCTTTTTTAAAATTTTTCTTTCTTGTGCTTTTCTTTTGTTCTGATTTTTTATTTACAACATAAGTAATATGGAAATATATTTATAATGAATGTTTGTGGGGAGCCAATGTTAGTTCTTTGGAAAACCAAAGCAAAGTAAAATTGCTTGGAGGACTTTAGGAGACATGGTAAGGCCTGTTCCACAGCTGATAATGCATATCTGAGTTCCCTCATATTATTTATTTGAAATAAGAAGGTCAATATGACTGGAGTGTACCTTATGTAATAGAAAAGAGGGCCCTCTAAAGAAAAAAAAAACAAAAAACAGAATGCACCTTGACTAATAGAACAAGGAAATGTCACAGTCTGGGTTTGATTTTCTATGTTTTTTGGGGGGGCATTTGTGTAATATATAACAGAGAAAAATATGCTTATGGTAGGATATAAAAGGGAAGCTGTAAGAAATAAAGTCAGAGCCATGCTTTAAACTTAAACTCACCTAGCCACACTTATTTCACTCACTACTTCATCCTGTACTTTGCACCAAGTGCTGGAAAATGTACATGTATAATGTGTATCAAATCGTGTTCTGTCTTGGGGGGAGATAAGGAAAGGAGAGAGAAAAAAATAGAATTCAAAATCTTACAGAAATGAAATTGAAAGCAAACTTTACATGTAATTGGAAAAATAAAATACTATTAAACAATTTTTAAAATAAAGTTCCACTAAAGATTAAAAAAAATTATGGAACACACACACACACACACACACACACACACACACACACGCAAACACTCACTCACTTACTCTCACACACACTAACACATACCTCCCAGATACAGTAGCTTGCTTTTTCTCTACATCCATTCACCAGAAGCAGATTAAATCGAGATATGGCCACTGCTGAAGGAAGAAAAGCAGTTATGTGAACTGTTGTCTTCTTTTAACAGGAATGGAATACTGCAGCCCATTAATCTAACCAAGGTTGAATTTGAGTCTATATTACTTTTGCCTGATGAAGATGTGATTTCCATTCTGAGAGATCTGCCTTCTCTTCCTCCTCTCATAAGGAATATATGAACACCCCCCCCCCCAAAGAGATCTGGCAGCTTGCCAGGGACATCTGGATGATCCCCCCCAGGACATCTGGTTGTTTCCCTAGGAGATTTGAGTGGGATACCAGATCCCAGTCTGCTCATCTGAACTGTCTAGATTGCTTATTGGTTGTGCTAAAAGAGGGAGTCTCAAACAATTTGAGGAAAAGGCATCCTTTACTATCATGTAAGAGTCACCATAATAAAATCCTTCATTTCCCTTGTCAGCAATAATGAAAGATAAAAATTGAATAGATTTACTCTGTGCCAAATCCTACACTAAGTACTTTAGTATTTTAATCTCATTTGATTCTCGACAACTCTAGGAAGTAAGAACTAGTCTTAATCTCATTTTACAGATAAGGAAACTGAGTCAAACAGAGGCCAAGTGATTTGCCTAGGCTCACATTGTTAGAAAGTGTACAAGGTCATATTTGAATTTGGATTTTGCTAATTCCAGGCCCAGTACTCTTTCTACTGAGCCACCTAGTTCTT
>JAJPUD010019801.1:0-11608 GCA_023553655.1 Myrmecobius fasciatus
AAGGGTTAATGTTGAAGAATTACCCATACATATGGTTTTTTTTTTTTGGGGGGGGGGAGGGGGGAAATCCAGTCAGTATTTTTGATTGCCCTGAAGCCCTCCACTGCATTCTAGCTATCTCCAGGCTACCTATGGCTGATCTGCAATGTCACCCTGACAAATCCATTATTCTCTGTGGCCTTCTTACCCTAGCACATCCCTCTGCTATGCTGGCCTCAATCTCCCACTGGTGAATTCTTCCCAGGACCTCCATTTTTAGAAGGGGCCCAACCCAGCCAACTTCTTGTGTTTTGCTTCTGACTTTCCAGTCTTTAACACCATCCTACCATGAACCCACACTAGATGCCTTCACATTTCTCCTCCCTACTCCCACCACTATTTCCAGCTGCCTCTTATAAGATGTTTTCTCCCATTAAACTGTAAGATCTTTGAGGGCAGCAGCCATCTTTTTGCTTATATTTCTATTCTCAACACTTAGCAAAGTACCTGGCACATAATAACATTTAATGATTGCCACTTGCCAATTTGAGACTTAAGACTTAGAAACATTTACATAACTCTACCTAACTAGTTAGCTAGCTATATTACACATATATCAATTAATATGTGAATGGTTTAGGAAGCTTGTGAATTTACCTCACTTCCTGTAAATTTGCAGGCAGGCAAAGCTGGTATTTTTCCTTCATGCGCTGATAAAGAATTACCAAAATGAAACTTTGCTAAATCAAGCAGTTCATCATGAGACACTCCTAAAATGAAAAGAAAATATCTCTATATGTATATAGTTTAAGTCATACAATTAAATCCTAACATTTTTTGTTTTACCATAAATTTGGCATGTATTCTAAATAGAATACATTTCAAAAGCATCTAAAATCAAGTAAAAATTACATTTAGTTTTAAAAATTAAAATTACATACAACTTTTCAGAAATATCTTGCTAGGTAATGTAACTAAAACTGGAACCTCAGATATTACAAGAATCAATCTACAAACTAAATCACAGAAAAATGGAGACATCTCAGGCACTCAGGGAGAGCTTGCTTGTACACAGAATTGCTTGCATTTACATAGTTCTCAACAGAAATAGACAACTTTATACCAAAATTAGCACTCATAACTGGATGTGCTAGATCCCCTCCACTAACAAGTATCCAATGAGGGGACATGTTGGAGAAATAAGATCTTAGCACTTGATAAATAAATGCTTACTGACTGGCAGGAGAAATCCTGGTTTTGTTTTTGTATTCTTTGTAGGCTTGTGTGTGGTAAACTGTTGGATTGAACTGAGTCTCCTTCCCAATGAAATTGCCAGTCTTTTGTGTGAAGGATTTATTGGAAAGTGAATAGACTGGAAACTAGTGGGGTATAGAATGATTTAAATGAGTAGAGATGAGGACATGAACTAGGGTGGTGGCTACATGTGAGTAGAGAAAAGGGGATGGATAGAAGAGAACTGATTTTTTCTGTTTTTAACCAGGATCTTGGTGTAACTGTAACTTAATTTATTAGCTTTAGTAAAGTTCTTTATGAATTCTGTCTTTCAACTAAACTAGATAGCTGTTTCCTGAAGTTGGCGTCCTCCTATCTACCTCGTCTCTAATACCAGAAATGCATATCAGAATTCTTAGTTTTCATCAAGATTCAGTTTAGTGAAGATGTTCCTGATCCTCCCAGTTATTAGTGCTTTTTTCTCTTTTCAAATTACCTTGCATTTTTTATTTACGTATATCTCATACCCTCAAGTATTAGTTAAGATCACAACTTCCACTGAAGGGGGGCACTCAAGCCAACCATTTCTTCATTTTCTACCAGGCTGTACTCCTTTTGATTTCTCCATCATGTCCCCTCACTGGATATTTTCCCTTCCCCTCCCCCTTTCCACCTTTTTTTGTATTGTTTTCTCCCTTTAGACTGTAAACTCCTTGAAGGGAGGAACTACCTTTCTTTTCCATATTTGTATTTCCAGAGCTTACTGCAGTGCCAGGCACATAACTGACACTTAAAAAATGTTTATGGGTATTTTTGTTTTTGTATTTCTATGCTTTGGAGTCTGACACAGTGCCAAACATGTGGTAGACTACTGAACTGAACTGAGTCTCTCTCCCAATAAACTCATCAATCTTTTGAAGTATATGCAAGTTACTAAAAAGGCATCAATAACACAAAGTTGAACCAAGAAACACTTCTAATCCCCAAAGAAATTAAAACTAGAATCAACAGGGAAAAGTGGAAAAACTGCAAAAGGAGAAACAAAACATCATGATAGTTAAAATAGGGGGAAAAACCACGTGATAGGGAATCCTTTGCTCTATAATAATTTATTATTTTCTATCCCTATGCTACCAAACAAATGGGAGCTTTATTGTCATGTCTGTGCATTCACAGTTACCTGTTGTTTCCAATGGAAACTTCAAGAATTTTTCATTCATGATCAGTGGATCAGCTCCACATTGTGCCAAGAGAAGGCTTAGTAGAAATTTAAAACAGTATTCATTCAAAACAAATCAAAATCTGATACTCAAAAAATATTTGTTAGAAAAGTAAACTTAAAAGTCTCCCGATATTAAATATCTTCCAAGCAAAAATATGTCCCAATGTATCCCTGATTTCTAACTTTACTAATATGTAAAGAGTTCATAATTTATTCTATATCTGAAACATATTTAAAATACAAAAAAGTTTATCTTTCAAAATGAATGAAATATCTACTCTACCTCTTCTTCCCTCTACCTTAGGCTTTTATAGATTTAGTGATTTAGCCATTAAATGAGGAACTACAGGGAGCACCTCCCAACTACCTTAAACTAAGAAACTATGGAAAAGAGTCCTAATGAAATTAACATAAAACATATCAAATACTTTGCATTTCTGATCATTTACCTCCAGCAGCCGCAAGCACGATCCTTGGACCCTTATAATGTGTTGTTATGTATTCCACCAAGTCTTTACGGTTTATAGATCTGAAAGTGCAAAAAGAAAGATGGCTAAAAGAGAAAAGAAAAGCAGAACACCATTGACTTCCAATATGGCTTTGAAGATGTCCTATAATAACAATATGTGCCAGATATATAGAAAGCACCATTTCAACTGTCATACTCCATGCTAAAGAAAAAGGCGAGACATCTATATTTCTCATCTCTACTCAAGAATAGCCTTGACTCAAAGTGAAGTACTACCTAATAACTGATTCTTCCAAATTTTAAGAGTTTGTAAACTTAAATGCCAATTCAATAAACATGTATCAGGGAATCACGTGGGATTAAGTACAGCAAATAATATATTACATAGTTACATTTTCATGTTTATATGATTAACAAATGAAATCCAGAATCTCTAAGTTGACACTCCCAAGCATGAAAAAAACAATGCTCTCTTATGGCAGTCCATGACTGATGATTTACCATATTATTTCCTATTCCTACAAAATCCTGAGCAGCAGAGAATATACTCACTTTATATTTTCTGTTGGCCCCAAAATTGTCCGTCCAAGAGCAGTATTTTGGTAGGCTGTAGCATGAAGATAATCAAAAACAACTTCTTGTAAATTGGTTTCAACTTCTTGCATCTCTCGGAGGATAACTCCACGTTCCCGTTCAATTTCAGCTTCTCCCAATGTGCTATTTTGTATTATATCAGCAAGAATTTCCACAGCTATTAAGAAAAAAACCCAAAAATTCATGAATTATCATTTTTACATTAATAGAGTATGACAGTTTTTTTCAGAACTGCCCTAAAGATTAGGAAGATCTGAATTCAATTTTTTTTCTTTAAAATGTAGTAGCTATAGAGAGACTCTTTGGGGCTAAGAGTCTGCTTCATTTTGTTACTTAATGCTGGACGTAGAGGAAAGTGAATGTGTTTTACCACACCCTTCTTCCTGTGATGATAGTAAGTTGTTAGAAACTTGATTAAACATGGAGCCCTGTAAAAAATTAAAATAAAATAAAATGTACTAGCTATGTGATGTGATGTGAGCATATTAATTAATTAATTTCTCAGTCTCATGCTATATGACTATGAGTTGGATGCCAGTATGTTTTGGTAGAATGAGATTCCTCATTGAAGTTTTCTATCTCAATGAAATAAATCTGGTAGAAAAACAAAACAAAACAAAACAAAACAAAAAATGGTTGTCATTAAAGCTACCTGGTGTCATGCAAAAAAAAAAAAAAAAGAAAAAAGAAAAAGAAAAAGAAAAAGAAAAAAGGAAAGAAAAAGAAGAAAAGAAAAAGAGTAAGTACAATGATAGCTACCCAAGGTACCTAAAAAAATGTAACCAAAAAATTATTGTTTATAGAAATAAAAAAGGGATTGATTATTTAACAAATGTTTTTTTTTGTCTGGACTTATGGTTTCAGTAGAGTAATATCAGCTGAGAACTCCCTCTATCAATGCAGATCAACAATTAATAACTTTTGCTATTTAATCTTACAACTACCTAAGAACAGGTTGAGGAAGCACTAGTTAAGGCTGAAATTCATATGAAAAGACTATAATTTGAATTGACTACACACATTCAGTATAAATCAGTAGTGAGAAATGAAGAGTCAAAAAAGCTACTTCAATATGAAGTGACCAAATATAATATACAGAATTAGGGAAATAGAGGTCTCACCCTGCACTGGTCAGAATGTATATGAAATACTATGTCATTTCTGAGCACTACATCTTAGAAGGGATCTTTGGCAGACATCCAAAAGTGAGAGATTACTAAGGCAATGAGATTCAAAACTGTAAGTTATGAAAATAATTTGAATATGTTTACACTGAACAATCAGGCAAGGAATGTGCCAAAATATTCTAAAAGTTGTCTTAAAGAACAGGGATGAGACTTATTCAGCTGAGATGGAAGAACTAAAACTAATGGTAGAAATTTTAAGAAGGTAGATTTTAGAACTGTCCAAAAATAGAATTAGTTGTTTTGTAAGACAGTAAATTCTTCATAATCAAGAATGTTGCAAAGGATTCATCCATTCAAAAGGGGGTTGGACTAGAAGATTCCTAAGATTTTTTTTTTCAATTCTACAATTCTATTTTTCTAAAGCTCTCATGAGAAAAGGGAAATAAGTAATTCCCTTCAAGAGATATTTTCAGAATTTTGTAAATAAAAATAATAAATACCTCTTGGCAAATCTTTTGAGAAGGCCTTAGCATAATATACTGTTTGTTCTCTGGATGTGTAGGCATTAAGGTGAGCACCCATGTTCTCAATCTCAAGCTCCAGATCTAGTTGAGATCTTTTTTTGGTGCCCTGAAAAAAAAAAAGGGGGGGGGGGGGGGTGAAGTACAGAGTTGATTAAGTTGACTATACAGTCCTCAACTTAATAAAAACAAAACTTTTTAAAATTAAAATTTAAGTTTTATTTTTGGTTTCAGTTTACTCACTCCCTCCCTTCTCCTACTGCCTCAACCGTCAAGAAGGCATAATAAACAAAATTACAAATATGTGTAGTTATGCAAAATAAATTAATTAGCCATGTCCAAGAAAAAAAAAATACTTCAATGAAATCTGTACTCTTGAGTTTTATCACACAACCTTTGGAACTGTGTGTTAATCAATATGTTAATCAGTGCTACTAAGTCTTTTAGAGTTGAAAGACTATTGCTGTTACTATGTTAAGTTGTTTTCCTAGTTCTGCTTACTTTACTTTACATTAGTTTCGTACAAGTCTCCCCAGGTTTCTCTGAAACTATTTTCTTCATCATTTCTTACAACATAGTAGTTTCTATCACAGTCGGTCATTCCCCAGTTGATGAATACTCCTTGGTTTCCAATTCTTTGCTACTATAAAAAGAGCTGTTATAAATATTTCTGTACATATGGATTCTTTTCCTCTTTTTTTCTTTCTTTTTTTTTAAGGTAAAGACTAAATAGCAGTATGTGTAGTTTAATAACTTTCTGGGAAAAATTCCAAATTGCTTTCCAGAATGGTTGAACTGGTTCACAGTTTCACCAATACTATATTAAAATACCTGCTTCCCCACAGCCCCTCCAGCATTTGTGATTTTTCATTTTTGTTAATTTAGCTCTTTGATGGTTGTCAAGTGGTACCTCAAAGAATAATAATAATAATTATTATTATTTTTTGCTGAGGCAATTGGGGTTAAGTGACTGGCCCAGGGTCACACAGCTAAGAAGTATTAAGTGTCTGGGATCAGATTTGAACTCAGGTCCTCCTGACTTCAGGGTGGTGCTCTATCCTCTGTACCACCTAGCTGCCCCAATAATGATTATTTTTAAGTGCCTATTATATTCAGTGTACTCCATTCCACTCTACATAAGTTATAAAATTTATATGAGAAATATGCATTTATAGAGTTTAAAGTGAGGAAGGCAAGATGACATACACTACAAATAAATCATCCACAGTGGATACATAAGAGAGGTGCTCTACACATCACATATATGGACTACAAAGAATATGAGACAAGATGAATTTCAAGTAAACTGATCTGATTGCTTAAGGGAAAAGTACATTGGGCTCTAAAGGCAAGTAGGTGGTATGATAAATAAGAGTGCTGGGCTTGGATTCAGGAAGGCCTGAGCTTGAAGCTGTCTCAGATACTTTTGCCTCAGTTTCAACTAAAACAGTGACAATAATAGCACCTACCTCTCAGGGTTGTTGTGAGAATTAATAAAACAATACTTACAAAGCATTTAAAATAATGTCTGACACATAGCAAATGTTTAATTAATCAATTCTTTCTTCTTTTCTTTACTTCCTTCCCGAGATGCCCATTTAGATTATCCTTAGATCACAAAAAATTTTTTCTCTGAACTTTAAATTCAAGTATCACCAATGTCTTGAAGATACCACTGAAGACCAGCAAAGACACAGTAAGATAGGACAGTAGAAAAGAATGACATGTGACCTATCACAAATAAATAACCAACTTTACAGTTTGAAAGACAATATACCAAACAAATCTGACAACTTGCCTTAAAAGCCATATGTTCCAAAAAATGAGCTGTTCCATTATTCTTCTCATTTTCATATCGACTTCCAGCATCAATCCAAAGTCCAACCTTATGAAAATACCAAAAACAAAACAAAAAATAATAAAAGACCATCCATTTTGGTTTGAGACTTCAAAGCTATATTCACTGTAATGAATTAACAGTTCATTATAGTAGTGAACAGGATTCAAGATGTGGGATCATCAAGGCTGTTACAATATACTACAAAATAACATTTGCTAACAGGACAAAAATGGTAATACATTGTAAGAGCCAAATGTCTTACACTCTGGGTTCATGGCCATCACTGGAAACCAAAGACACTAGCTTTGCTATCAAGCAAAGGCCCTAAGTCCTGAAAAACAGTAAATTTACAGCTAGTAGTTGTCCTTTTCAGATGCATTCTCACCCAAAAAAAGGTTACTTACTGTGCATGTTGAGAGGCCAGAGTCTTCAGAAGCTACCCTGAGTCCATTTTCCAAAGTTGTTACTCTTGTCTCAGGAACATTCAAAACTACTTGTGCAGCTGCTTGTGTGCTTCTTAATCTGTTCACTCTGAAATTTATGGGCTGGGGAAAAAATTACAATAAATATTATACTCTAATAAGCCAACTTTCAGTTATAAAAATATGAGATGTCTGCATGTCTTAGAATTTTTTTTACATCTCTTAGCATTCTTCCTTTCTTGGAACAGTGTTAGTGGAAAGAATTCCAGCTTCAGAGTAAAGAAACTTGAACATAAATCCCAGTTCTGACATTAGCTATGTAACCATATACAACGATATACTGAAGCTCAGTTTCCTCAACTATAAATGGGGATAATAATAACACTAACTACATCAAGGAGTTGCCAAAGAAAAAAAATGTCTGTAAATCTTAAAGCACTAAGTAATTATGGGTTAATAAAGAAGCCAATCAAAATGATGGGTATGTTTGCTAAGGAATAAGTTCATAAAACTTGACAGAGTTCTGCTGATCAATGTATTAGTGTCAATTAGACTCCATCTTTGATAATGCATGTGAAATTCTTGCATTCCCTTCAACACTTCCATTCTTGTCTCTCTAGTCCCCCACTAGCAAAAACAACAACAACAAAAAAGAGTAAAGATAAATCAGAGTTTACTATGTGAATCTCAACTTTTCCAAGTTTTCATTTAGTATAATGTATGGAAAAGAGCCTGAATTTGGAATACAAATACAAAAATAAAATTGAATCCATTCATCACTCAATAATCATTTATTAAACACTTACTATATGAGTGCCAGTGCTAAGGCAATATCCTAACAGTTGGGACTACAAAAAGGCAAAAGACAGTCCCTTCTTTCAAAAAATTCATAATCTAATGAGGGAGAAAGCCAACAAATATGTATATCAAGCTAAGTATAGGATAAATAAGAAACATTTTAAGAGAAGGCCCTAGAATTAAAAGGGGTTGGGAAAAACTTCCTGTAGCAGATTGGACTCTAGATGGGACTTAAAGGACACCAGAGAAGCCAAGAAGCAAGAGGTGATGGACAACCAGAGAAAATGCCCAGAATCAAGAGACGGAGTGGCTTGTTTAAGTAAAAGCAAGTGAACCAAAGCCACTGGATTAAAGAGTACATAGTGGGGAGTGAGGTATAGAAAGATTGGAAAGTTGGGGGAGGATTATGAAGGGCTTTGAAAGTTAAGCTGAATATTCTGTCTTTGATTCTAGAGGCCATAGGGAGTGGCTGGAATTTTTTGAGTAAGAAGGGGACATGAATTTGTGCTTTAGGAAAATCATTTTGGTGTTTGAATGGAAGGTGATCTGAACTAAGAAGCTTGTAGCAGGGAGATCCATCAGCAGGTTTATCGCAATAGTCCAAAATGACTAATGCAATAGTCATATTGCACATACTTACACCAGAATGACAGCAGTATAGAAAGACAAGTATGTATTTAAGAGTGGTTACAAATGTGAAATTGACAGGCCCTAGCAACAGATTGGACATAGGGAGGCAACAGATAGTGAGGAGTTGAAGATAAATCCTAGATTTTAAATCTTAGGGACTCTTTGTTACTTGTTGCTAGAATCAGTGCTTCAAGCAAGTATGGGGAGTAAAAAAACCTAAAAGTGATTTGTCAAGCATGTGTTATGTTTGTGTTTCTGCTGGTACCAAATAATACCTATGTGTAAAAGTGATCTCCATCAGTGAAGATAAAAGGTCAAAAGTATGATCTCTCCTCTCCAGTTCAGAGAAAATGAAATGTAGGATCACAGATTTAGAGCTGGAGGGACCCTGGTGGTCATCTAATTCAACCATCATGTTTTAAAGATGAGGAAACTGAACATGAAAAAATAGAAAGGGGATCAGAAGTTAAAACTAAAGAAAAAAATTTAAAGAAATATCATTAATGGTCAACATTTAAATATGAGCACATTTTAAAATCGACATTCACAAAAAGCCAAACTGGTCTGAGATCATTGAATTTATGATTAAGAACCACTTCTACAGTTTTCTCTAAGTGATGGACTCTCTAAAAAATAGAAAAATAACTAAATGAAACACTTTAAAGTGATGCCATAACTACTATAACTACTAGCAAAACTAGCAGAAAGAACTCATGAATGCAAACTAGGGGATATTCAGATTTTGTTCTGTGAATATCTGTGAACTACTTATATGTGATAGGAATAATGTTTGCTGTGTGTATGTATCAATTTTATTCAGTTAAGAGCAGGAAATTTATTTCTGCATGCAGAAATATGCCATTTAGGTTGGGAGATTTGGAGGTTTGGTATTTAATATAAGAAAACATTCTTTTTATTATATAAATGATATATACTCAGTGCACCAAGATCTGTTTCTGGGGTATGATATTTAAATGTATCTCATTTTGAATTGTCTTTTTGAAACACTTGAAAATCATTAAAGAGCATTTAATGCCAACCCCCCCCCCCAAAAAAACCCCAAAAACACCAAGTAGAGGAAAATTCTGATGTTAATATGATAGAAGATTCTAACCAAAAGTAGGGAATAAGGACCAGAAAACAGCAAAGTTCAGATCTAAAATCTAGGCCATCTCAAGAGGAAAGTAAAAACTACTCTGATACAAAGGATGACATCAACACAGAGGCACCATCAATTGAAAGGTCATCCAGAAATCATCAAAGGAGGAAGAAACAAAAATAACAGTAATTGTTGACCCCCAAATGAGGGATTCCACTTGACTGATATGAAAAATAGAGATGTCTAAAACAATCTTTTCAGTTTCTGTATGAGATTTTTTTTTCTTTCTTTTTTTTTAGTAAAAAGCATTTTTTCCAATTACATGTAAAGATACTTTTCAACATTCATTTTTTCCTAAGATTGTTGAGTTCCAAATTTCTCTCTTCTTTCCTACCCTCACTCTTCCCCCAAGACAGCAAGCAATCTAATATAGATTATACATGTAGTTAAAGTCATGTTAAACATATTTCCTCATTAGTCATATAATGAAAGAAGAAACAGAACAAAGGGGAAAAGCCCACAAAACAAAGCGAAAATACTATGTTTCAATCTGCATTCAGACTCCATCATTTTCTCTAGATGACGTTGGCATTTTCCATCATGAGTCTTTTGAAATTGTTTTGGATCATCATATTACTTGGATCATAGATTATCTTTAAATATTTAATATTTTTAATTTAAATATTTAAAAAGAACAGATCAAAGAAATGATGGCATAGCCAAGTAAATCAAGAAAAATTGTGTGTGTACAATGCTCACTTAACTCAGTACCAGTTCATGTCTTTCTAAGTTTTTCTGAAATCTGCCTGCTCATCATTTCTTATAGCACAACAGTATTCCATTACATTCACGTACTACAACTTATTCAGCCATTCCCCAACTGATAGGCATCACCTCAATTTCTAATTCTTTGCCACAAAAAGAGTTGCTATAATTATTTTTGTATGTGTAGGTCTTTTTTTTTTTTTTTAATGATCTCTTTG
This sequence comes from Myrmecobius fasciatus, assembly GCA_023553655.1. Lineage (NCBI taxonomy): Eukaryota > Metazoa > Chordata > Mammalia > Dasyuromorphia > Myrmecobiidae > Myrmecobius > Myrmecobius fasciatus. The sequence goes on from JAJPUD010019801.1 coordinate 10,918, forward strand.
GAATACAGATCTAGTAGTAGTATTGCTGGATCAAAGGATATAAACAATTTGACTGCCCTTTGGGCATAGTTCCAAATTGCTCTTCTTTATAACTATCAACAATGAAACAGTATCCCAGTTTTTCCACATCTTCTCCATGGGTGATTCTTATTAGCACAAATGAATCACCAAGAGAACCTAAGGAGAATTGCTAAGGGTTATGAATATTTAGGCAAAAATCTAATGACCTTGGATGCACAAGTCATGAAAGACACATGAAAGATCACTACTGAAGAATGAAGAAGTGAATTTAGAAAATCAGAATTTAAGAAGATATAATCTAAGAATGTGTTTTAAGTTTCTTGATTATGGCTTAAAATAGAATCATCATCCACTAAAATAAAATACTTATGGGATCTTCACTAGGGAGGAAGCATGCTTTAAAAGGGCTAGTAAAAATGTATTTGCTTGAAATCTTGTAAATCAATAACAAAGAGAGCTTCACACAGTAAATGACAGAGAAAATTTCCAGATAATTTAAACCCATGACACAGAAAATAGTATAACACAGAAAGAAGAATAATCAAGAAGAAAACAAGTAATTCCTGGGAGGGAGGGAAGGAGGGAAGAAGGGAAATAGGGAAGGAGGGAAGGAAGGAAGGAAGGAAGGGAAGAAGGAAGGAAGGGAGGGAGGGAAAGAGGAAGGGAGGGA
>JAJPUD010019801.1:12008-23200 GCA_023553655.1 Myrmecobius fasciatus
AAAGGAGGGAGGGAAGAAAGGGAGGAAGGGAGGGAAGGAAGGGAGGAAAGGAGGGAGGGAAAGAAGGGAGGAAGGGAGAAGGAAAGGGAGGGAGGATGGGAGGGAGGAGGGAGGGAAGAAGTGAGGAGGGGAGGGAGGGAGGGAAGGAGAGAGGGAGGAAGGAAGGGAGGGAGGGAAAAAGAAAAGAGGGAGGGAGGGAGGGAGAGAGGGAGGAAGGAAGGAAAAAGGGAGGAAGAAAAAAGGAAGGAAGGGAAGGAACAAAGGGAGGGAGGAGGGAAGAAAGGAAGAAAAAAAGTAGCAATAAAATCCAAGGTCTTAGAGATTTACAAACAAATGATAAGGTATAGATAAAACAGGAAGGTCTTATGATCCTCAAGAAATAATTCTAAAGTAAAGGGACAAAAATGACCTCACTGTAATCACAGAGACTTGACAGAATGGGATTCAAGACTGGTCCATGAAATGGTCTTATTTAAAAAGAACAGAATAGATTTGGCATAGCTAAGTAAATTAAGAAAAATTCTTTTGATGAAAGGCAGGAACCAATGGAAGGAAACATTTGTGTAAAATGTATGCATTTTACATTTGTAAACATATATGGGAAGAATGTTAGAAAAAAAAATATTGTATTGAAAAAAATTACAGCCCACCTGGACAGGAAGAATTATACAAGTTTGGGAAACACAAAAATCAAGTATCAAGTATTGATGCAGGATATCATCAGCCTAGGGATCCACAGGACTTCTCTGGGCAATAGAGAAACCAACAAATCTATGATTTAATAAAAACTTTTTCTTTCAAAAGGCTTCAGAGAAAAGCCTCAAGTGGAACTACTCTTCTGAACTTTTCTGACTAGCAAAGAACTGTTTTTTGAACTAGAAATGACAGCAAATGAATATTTAAACATAGAATTTGTGATTTTAAAAAAAGAGAGGAAAGCAGAACATTTAGACTAATGTACCTATATTTGGGGAGACTGATTTCAAAGGGTTATGAAAAAGGATGGGTGAAATCTACATTAATATGACTTAAAAGGAAATTTAACAACCAATTTAGATTTTAAAAATTAGACTTTACAAAAAGTAGAAGGGCAAATAACTTAAGATGAACACAAAGTAGTACAGTACTATTAGAATGTCAAAAATATTAAAACCCAGAATGAGAGGCTGTGAATGCTAAGGATGACTTAGCAAAAGGAGTTTTTAACTTTTGTATATTGGGGTCAAATAAAGATGTGATGGCAATGAAAATCCTTATTATTTCTGCTTTCTCTTGCAAAAAGAGTGGTTTTTGGATGGGGAAGAACAGAATAAAAATGATTAATAAGGAACTGAAAATCAAAAATAAGGGGGGTAGTAAAAAAAAGCAAAAACAAACAAAAACTTCAACTTATCTGTTCTCTAGTAGTTGAAGTAAGCAGGCCCTGAAGAACTACATCTTAGGGTACTGAAAAACTGATAAGATATGAAAGCATTTATGAAGTAGTGATTCCTAAAACTCAGCATGACAGGGACAGCTAAATGTTGAAGTGGACAGTTAAATTAAAAAATAGAGAGAGAGAGAAATAGAGAATGTTTCCATCTGTATTCAGAGTCAATCAGTTCCTTTTCTGGGTATGAATAGGATTTTTCATCAAAAGTCCTTCAAAGGGGCAGCTAGGTGGCACAGTGGACAGAGCACCAGCCCTGAAGTCAGGAGGACCTTAGTTTAAATGTGGCCTCGGCCATTTAACACTTCCTAGCTGTGTGACCTTGGGCAAGTCACTTAACCCCAATTTTCTCAGGGGAGAGAAAGCCCTTCAGAGTAGTCAAGGATAACTATACTGCTGAGAATAGCAAAATCATTTATAGCTGGTCATCCCAGAACATTGTTATTACTTTGTAAAAAGCACATTTCACTTTGTTCATGAAGGATTTTCCAGGTTTTTTTTTTTTTTTTTTCTGAAAGCATAAGGAAAGTTTTTGTAAACCTTAGAGCACTGCATAAATAAATTATAATTATTACTGTGCCCAGCTGGGAACTATCCTGTCATAAGGAAAAAGAAACCAGGCATTGTCACTGAAAATTACAATAGCCCTAGACCACCATTCTTGCTTCCAGCCTAGGCCTTATAACCACAGAAGAACCAACTCCTGTGAAGAAGGGGCCAGACATTCCCACCAACTGCCAGCCAACTATCTCACAACAAGCCCATCAGCCCAGGCACTTGTGAAGAAAAGGGAGGCAGCCCATATCAGAGAAGCTCAAACAACCACTACCACCTTAATTAATAAGGGAAAAGTTTTGACTTCCCTCTCCTCCCCTTACTCTCCCCTTTTCAATTTCCTTCGTATGTCATCTTCCCCCATTAGAGTGTAATTTTCTTGAGGGCAAGGATTGGCTTTCTTTTTTGTGTTAGTATCCATACAGTGATAGGCACATAGAAAGTATTTAATCAATTTACTATTAACCGAATTCTTTACTCTGCCCTCCAACAATCCACACACCTCAAGGACAAGCCTAGAACACTATCTTGTATATTTCTTCTTTTTTTAAAATAACAGCTTTTTATTTTCAAAAAACATGCAAAGACAGCTTTCAACATTCGCCTTTCCAAACCTTTGAGTTATTTTCCCTTCCTTCCCCTCACTCCGATCCCCTAGACATCGAGCAATCCAATCTAGATTAAACATGCAATTTCTCGGAACTAATTTCCATTTATCATGCTGCACACATCTTGTATATTTCTTGTTTGTACAGGGTTGTCTCCCTCATTAGACGGCTCCCTCCTTGAAGATGGGGACCTAGCACAATGTCTCGTCAGAATTCAGCAAGGTGCTTTGCACATAGGAAGCGCTTCATTCACTCAAGTCCCTGAAAGTCTTGTAGATGGCACCAAATCCTCACTTTTGTGGGGGGAAAAAATCGGTTTTGTACTTATCGGATTTGAGGTGGTAGTGGGCCATTTAGGAGGAATTCCAATACAATTTTTCATACCAGTTTCAATATAGGAATAAAAGCGGACATAGAGCGGATTATACCAACATAACCTGCATCTTCTGGTAAACGTCTTTGCTTTAAGACTTTTACTAGGATGGTACATTCACAAGATCTAGTTTATCTAGTTCACATTCAAGATGGATTTGAAATAAAGAGGACTTGGGCTTGATGAGAATGAAGGTCCTTCTTTTAACTTCCTTAGACCCTCTGTCCTAGATGATCACAAAACTTCCTTTTCTGCTCTAGAAGCGAGTTTCCCCTAATTTCTATAATACTAAACCTCAACCTACAACGCATCCAATGAGGAGCTCGTCAAGGATCAGGTGCGCTGCAATGCCCGCCGGGACTTGTAGTCTCCGGGCTTGCGTCAGGACCGCCCAATCATGCGGTGTCATCTTCACCACCCGCTGCCTAGAGGTAGCTTCCGTGTCTCCGACGGAAAAACCAGTCTGCCACTCATCTTCCACTTTACCGCAACACTTAATCCATCTCTCCTAGTTTTCGACCCGCGACCTAATGGCCAGGGAGTCACGTGTAACTCACCCTCCGGGGCAGGAACTTGTTCGACAATCCCCAGAGACGCCTGGGCCCCGGCAGCAGTAAAGATCGGAGACCAGCAATCGTCGCCATCTTGACTGGGGAATGTATCGGGATCTAAAAGCGTTGAGGGGGGCGGGGGGAACTTCCGGCGTTTTACGGAAATATGCTCTCTTGCTTGAGAAGCGAGGCCTCTATCTCCGCCGTGTGGCCACAGTGGAAAACGACACAAAAGGGAAGGGAAGACTAAATGCATGACATCATCTATCAATTGCTTTCTTTTTTCTTTTTTATATGGTGATTTTATTTTATTTTTTTAATTAAAGCTTTTTATTTGCAAAACGTATGTATGGGTAATTCTTCAACTTTGACCCTTACAAAGCTTTCTGTTACAAATTCCCCCATCCCACCCCCCCACCCCTCCCCTAGATGGCAGGAAGTCCACTACATGTTAATTATGTTAAAATATTTGACAAATCAAATATATGTATACATATTTCCAAACTTATCATTGTTGTGCAAGAAAAATCGTATCTACAAGAAAAAAAATCAGAGAAAGGAAACACAATGCAAGCAAACCTCAATAGAGAGCATGAAAATGTTATGTTGCGGTCCACATTTCACATCCCTCTCTCTGGGTGTATATGGCTTTCTTCACTGAACAATTGGAACTGGTTTGAGACATTTCATTGTTGCAGAGAGTCATGTCCATCAGAATTGATCATCATATGATATTGTTGTTGCCATGTATAATGATCTCCTGGTTCTGCTCGTTTCACTGAGCATCAGTTCATGCAAGTCCCTCCAGGCCTCTCTGAAATCGTCCTGCTGATTATTTCTTACAGAGCGATAATATTCCATAACATTCATATACCATAATTTATTCAGCCACTCTCCAATTGATGGGCATCCCTTCAGGTTCCAGTTTCTAGCCACTACAAAAAGGGCTGCCACAAACATTCTTGCACATGTGGGGCCCTTTCTCTCCTCTAAGATCTCTTTGGGATATAGGCCCAATAGAAACACTGCTGGGTCAAAGGGTATGCACAGTTTGATAACTTTTTGAGCATAGCTCCAAATTACTCTCCAGAATGGTTGGATCCGTTCACAGTTCCACCAACAATGTATCAGTGTCCCAGTTTTCCCACATCCCCTCCAACATTCATCGTTATCTTTTCCTGTCATTTTACCCAATCTGACAGGTGTGAAGTGGTACCTCAGAGATGTCATAATTTGCATTTCTCTGATCAGTAGTGATTTGGAGCATCTTTTCATATGACTAGAAATAGTTTTAATTTCATCATCTGAAAATTGTTCATATCCTTTGACCATTTATCAATTGGAGAGTGGCTTGAATTCTTATAAATATGAGACAATTCTCTATATATTTTAGAAATGAGGCCTTTATCAGAACCCTTAAATGTAAAGACATCATCTATCAGTTTCATAAAATGCTCAAGCTTTTTTTAAAACATTTTATAATCATTTCATTAGGTTTTTTTTCTACTGTAATTCCATGTATTTTATCTTATGCACTTATAAACATTCTTTTTAAAATATTTATCTCATTAGATCCTTACATCAACCCTGGGAAGTAAGGAAGTTAAGGGATTGTCAAACAAGTTCCTGACCCAGAAGAAGAGTTACACTTGATGCCCTGGTCATTCGGTCTCGGCTCGAAAACTAAAAGAGGATAAAGTACTTATCTTCCTTTCAACAGTTGAGGAAACTGAGGCAAACAGAAGTTAGGCTCAAAATCACACATATATGAATTGCCTAAGGCCAAATTTGAATTCAGACCTTCCTTATTCCAAACCCAGCATTCCATATAAAGCATCACCAACCCCATCTATGGAAAAACATAGAATGCAGAAAAGAGGCATTTCTTTTTAGGCACTGTTCCACAACATAGTGTGCCCCGTAAAGAGAAATTGAACAATGTAGGATAGAAGATTCAAAAGGAAAGAAAGTCCCTACTTTACCAGTAGGTGAACAGGTTCAGGAACTCTTCAGGATCAAGTATTTGCAGAGTGGCTTCATTATTTTGTTTGAAGTGTCATTACATCCCATAACACCAGAGCGACTTACATCTAGAAGTAGAAACATTTTTCAAAACCAAAATATATATCTACCTGTGGAATAGCGAAAGGAGCATTATTAGAGTCCGGAGACCTGGATTTTAGTTTTGGTCTTCCCTCCACTGTAACTAGTTGTTATAACTTTTTAAAGTTACTTTAAGTTATTTTATATGTATAATATATAGTGGAAAGAGTGTTCAAGGCATCAGACAATCAGAATTTGAGTCCCAGATTTAATATTTTTATGAACCTGGATGAGTCAATCCATCTAAGAGTCAGTAAATTTGGACTATGGTATGAATGCTGCTGTTGTAAATAAAACTATTGTAAAGAAAGTGTTCTTTAAATATTTTAGTCTTAGTTTGTTTTTTGTTGCAAACCTTTAATTTAATCACTGAAGGGCAAGAAAACTCAAAGGCGATTTCTAACTGCTTTGTAACTGAATTTTTAAGGCACTATACCCATTCTACATGATGGCTATAAATATCCAATTTATTATTGAGAGGGGCTTTGGGATGGTTGGCTGGTGGATTGCAATGGGAGTTTTACTCAGCTAAATCAATTCAAGAAGTTCTCAAGAAGAAGTCTATCCTTGTTGAATGTTCTTCTCTTGGATAAATAAATCATTTGTTAATTGTTGACACTTTTAGTCTCATTTCTAATATATAAACTAAACTATCTCAATATCCTTTTCCTGTTTTGGTTAAGTAAATCTCCTTTTGTTAACTATTGAATGACCTACAAGTGACTCATTTGTTCCAATATCAAAACTAAACTACCAATGCAGTGGCCTGAATTAGACCCATCCCCAAATCTTCCTTATACCCGTCCATCTTTAATTTCTTTGATTTGTAAAGGACATTATTTCAATCACTTTGCTTCACTATCTTGGTTATTCTCAATTCCTGACATTTCCTTATCCTTTATAGTCAATCCATTGCCAAATCATATCCCTCACATCTGCTTCTTTCTCACTAGTAAAACAGCTATCATACTAGTTCATACCTTTTATCTTCTGTTTGAACTATTGTAATAGCCTTCTAATTATTCTTCCTCTATGCTGTCCCCTTTTTAATCCATCCTCCCTAACTGCCACACTGATACTTCTTAGTGACATGTCTGATCACATCACTCCCTATTCTTTTTTGGAATAAAATAGAAATATTTGACTTTTAAAGTCCTTTCATAGTTCCAATTTATCCTCATAGAATGACCTCACATTACTCCTCAGTCACAAATTGCATGTTCTGGCCAAAACTGGCTCACCTACTATTTCCATCTCTGGAGTCTATTCCTTTTCATAGGCCAGTTCATCATGACTAATATACTCTTCCTCTTTGTCCTCTTGAATTCAAATCCAACCTCAGCTAATCATTAGTTGTGTGATGCTGGGCACTATCTGTTTGTCTTGATCCACTGGAGAAAAAATAGCAAACCATTCCAGTATCTTTGCCAAGCAAATATCATACCTGGTTACAAAGAGTTGGACACAACCAAACAGTAATTACCAGAAAAAAGTGTCAACAGCCTTTCTTTAGTCCCCAGTATCAATCAAATCTCAAAAATGGTTTCAGTACCCTTTGTGGAAAAACTATCTTAATTTTCACAAAACAAGGGTTAGGATATTGCTTCCACTACTCTCTACCGAAATGGAAAAGTCCTTAAAATCTTCTAGATGACTAGCACTACTTAATAGTCAACCCTCAATCCTGATCTATGGCTCAAATAAAAGACTACAGGTTTTGTAATATTATATATTGACAAAAGAACTAGGGTTGTAGCCAAAAAATATTATATCCAGCAAAATTAAGCATAATATTTAATGGGAAAAATAGACATTCAGTGAACTGTCAGGTGTGAAAATCATATGCTTCAAGCTACATTCAGTCTCCATAGTTCTCTCTCTGAATACAGATAGTATTTTCCATCCAAAGTTTATTGGAATTGACTTGCATCAGAATTACTGAGAAGACCTAAGTCTACTATAGTTGATCATCACACAATCTTGCTGTTGCTGTGTACAATGTTCTTCTGGTTTTGTTCACTTCACTCAGGATCAGTTCATATAAGTCTTTCTAGGCTTTTCTGAAATCAGTCTGTTCATCATTTTTTATAGGACAATAATATTCCATTACTTTTGTATACCATAACTTATTCAGCCATTCCCTAATAGATGGGCACCCATTCATTTTCCATTGCTTTGCTATCACAAACAGCTATAAACATTATTATATATGTGGGTCCTTTTTCCTTTTTTATGATCTCTTTGGGATACAGACACTACTCAGTAGTGACACTACTCAAAGGTTATACACAGTTTTATGGCCCTTTCAGCATAATTCAAAATTGCTCTCCAGAACAGTTGGATCAGTTCACCCCTCCAAGGTGTATTGATTAATGAGAAAGGGATAAATAAGGAGGGAAAGGATAGGGTTAAGGAGTAAGGGGGGAAAAAAGGAGTAAGGGGGTAAGTTAAATAATAGTAAGACCAGTTAACCAGTAGAAGTAAAGTAGAAGAGTTAGCAGGGATAGGAAATAAGAGATATGTACAAGCATAGTAAAAGTAGGATTAATAATCATTAATTTCAGACAATGTCAAACTTTAAAAATATTCAATCAACAGAAAAATCTACATTATATGACAGCCATATAAAAATTGTTTTAGATGTGTATCTATCTATCAAATGTGTGTAGATGTGTATATGTATATATATACATATATATGTATATATGTGTATGTGTGTGTACATACACACACATACACACACATAAATATATACTTACTTAACTTCAACCTACTTGGGGAAAAAAGTACAAAGTAAAAGTGCACAGCAGAGGATAAAAGAAAACCTACCAGAAAGCAAAGATGGACAGTTATGAATATAATATCTTCTATTATTATATATGCTTTCTTGAAATAGAAATATTATGAATCCTCCCTGATGTTCTGCTGGGAACATAACATTTTCCTTTAGTTTTTTTTCCATATTTTTTCTATTTTGTTTTTTCTTATTTTGTATTTAAGTTTTAAATATGTCCATATATTAAAAAATAATTTCTCCCCTTTTGTGGTACTGGGGTTCTACAAACCCATTTGTTCCATTCAGGTAACCCACATAGTAAGCTTTTCCAGGTTTTTCTGAAATCCATTTGCTCATATTTTTTAGAACAATAATATACTGATGTAGTTAATTTAAAAATATTTAAGTACTTTAATATAAAACTTTAATTTGTGTTTGAAACAACCATAGTGAAAGGAGAGAGAAAAGAATAACTTGGCGAAAATAGAATGGTGGGAAATACAGAGTTAGTAATTTTAACTGTAAATGTGAACAGGATGAACTCTCCCATGAATTGGAAATGGATAGCAGAGTGGATTAAAAACCAGAATACTGCAATATGTTGTTTACAAAAAAACACATTTGGAGCAGAGAGATACATACAGAGTAAAGGTAAAAGGCTGGAGCAGAATCTATTATGCTTCGGCTGAAATTTTAAAAAAAAGCAGGGATAGTGATCCTGATATCAGATCAAGCAAAAGCAAAAATAGATCTAATTAAAAGAGATAAGGAAGGAAGCTATATCTTCCTAAAGTGTACCATAGATAATGAAGAAATAGCAATACTACATACACATGCACCAAGTAATATAGCATCCAAATTCCTAGAAGAGGAGTGAGTAACAAGAAGAAATAGACAACAAAACTATACTAATGGGGGATTTCAACCTCCCTCTAGCAAAGCTAGATAAATCTAACTACAAAGTAAACAAGAAAGAAATTAAGGAGGTGAATAGAATTTTAGAAATAATAAGTATAATAGATCTTTGGAGAAAATTGAATGGAGATAGAAAAGGATATATTTTTCTCAGTGGCTCATGGCACCTAAACAAAAATTGACCATTTATTAAGACATAAAAACCTCACAATTAGATGCAGAAAGGCAGAAATAGTAAATGCATTCTTTTCAGATCATGATGCAATAAAAATTATATGTAATAATGGGCCATAGAAAAATTGACCAAAAATTAATTGGAAACTAAATAATCTAATCCTAAAGAGTGAGTGGGTAAAATAACAAACCATAGAAACAGCTGAAAATTTCATCCAAGAAAATGACAATAATGAGACAACATAACAAAATTTATGGAATGCAGCCAAAATAGTTCTTAGGGGAAAATTTTATATCTCTAGATACTTACAGGAATAAAATAAGAGAAAGAGACAATCAATGAATTGGGCATGCAACTAAAAAAGCTATAAAAGGAACAAATTAAGCCCCACCAAAGATATACCAAATTAGGGGGGGTAGAACCAAGATGGTGGAGAGTAGACACATCTCTGAGCTCCTCTGGGCTTCCCTCAGATCAACAGTAAATTAAGCCTCTGAACTGGTTTTGGAGTGACAGAACCCACAAATATTTGGAATACAACAAATTTCCAGAAGAGATACTTTGGAAGAACTTCAGAAAAGGTCTGTTTCAATCATCCATGGGGAGAGGCTGCTAAGCTTAGAACACAGGTTAGGGAGCCCAGGGCAAGGAGGTGGGGTGGGGAGCTAGGACATTGTGGCATCCTTGCATCAGGGAATCTGCTGTGAGGCTCTTAGTCTATTCTTCCTAGTTGCAAGCCGGTAGTTCAGCAGATTTGCTTTGAGACACCCAGAAGCAAATATAAAAGGCAAATTGTGAGCTACTGAACCCTGGAAGAACACAAGACATGACTGTGCCTACTGCATTGGAAACCAGTCAGCAGCACCAGCCCCAAGGCAAACTAAAGCAGCTGTCACCCCTTTACCTTAAATGCAGACCTCAACCTTTAAAAAAATGAGCAAAAAAGCAAAAATAACTCTGACCATAGACAGCTTTTATGGAGAAAGAGAAGAACAGACCTCAAGCCTTGGGGATCCTAAAGGTAAATCAGCTCCAGATGAAGCCTCAAAGAATGATATGAGTTGGTCTCCATTTCAAAAAGGCTCTCTTGGAAGAATTCAGAAAGGATCTTAAAAGAGAGTTGGAAGAAAAATGGGGAAAGGAAATGAGATCTTTGCAAGAAGGTATGAAAAAGAAAAACCAGAAATTATCTGAAGAAAACTCCCTAAAAATAGACTTGATGAAATGTAAAAAGCATATAACTCATTACAAAATAGATATGAAAAAGAAACCAATTCACTGAAAAACAAAATCCATGAAATGGGGGAAAAATGTTCAATGAACAAAATACTTCATATACAAGTTCAATTGGCCAAATTCAAAAGGAGATAAAAAAGCTATCTCAACAAAATAATTCACTAAAAATTAGAATTGAACAAATGGAAAGGAATGACTCAATGAGACTTCAACAGTCAAACAAAATTTAAAAAATGAAAAAATAGAAGGAAATATAAAATACCTCATTGGAAAACCAACTGACCTGGATAATAAGTCTAGGAGAGACAATCTAAAGTTATTGGACTTGTTGAAAACCATGAAAAAAGAGCCTAGACATCATCTTTCAAGAAATCATCAGCGAAAATTAAATGTCCTAGAACCAGAGGATAAAATAACCATTGAAAGAATTTACCAACCCTAAAATGAAAACTCCAAGGAACATTGTAGCTA